>JAOTQR010088370.1:0-34247 GCA_025774065.1 Solanum ossicruentum
TTAGGTGTTCTCTTAAGCTTCCCAGCAACTAGTGGGGTGATGTATGATAGTGTAGAACCAGGGTCAATTAAGGCATAGATATTATGTGAAAAGATGGACAATGTACCTGTGACCACATCAGGTGAAGCTTCCAAATTATGTCGACTCCCCAGTACATAAGTGCGATTCTGGACCCCGCTAGAGCTAGCTGCCCCTCTAACACCTCTACCACAACCAATAGGTGCTTGCTAACCTCTACCTGCTGGAGGAACTAATGATGATGATGCAACAGCTGACCCAGTAGGTGGTGCCGTACCACCCATATGTCTCCTCGGGCAATCTCTCACCATATGCCCGGGCGCACCATACCAATAACAAATATCTGTCCCAAAATGACATATACCTGGATGACTTCTTCCATACTGCTTACAAGGCTGCCTAGGAGTCATTAACTAGTCTGTTGATCCTCCTGTTGTTCGTGAACCTTGTCCCTTACCTCATTGACCAAACTGATTACTTCTAAACCCTTGAATCTGTGGTGGAGCACTAGCTGCAGAATGGGAGAATGATGGCCTAGGCTGTCTGTTAGAAAACTAAGGCCTAAAATCACTTTGGGATAGTGTAAACTGCCCTGGAGATCTACTCCTCTTAGACTATGCCCTTCCTAACTCCTGCTCCCTTCTCCTTTACCTTTGATCCTCCAATTTCTGCGCAAACGATTGCTTCTCGCTATATCCATATCTTTATTCATTGTAGCAATGGTACAATCTCTGACCAGAAATATATCTAATCTATCCACATAGCAATGAACTCTACCTGCCATAGTAGCAACTATGTTAGGAGCATACCTGTATAGAGAATTGAATTGCAGACTATACTCCTACACGCTCATATTCCCCTGGTGGAGATTCAGGAACTGATCTGCATGGGCCTCTCGGATCTCCAATGGCAAGTATTGGTCAAGAGAGGCCTCTTTGAACTCCTCCCAAGTAGTCGGGGGTGCATCTACATTTTTTGACTGCTTCCACGCTTCATACCATAATATAGCCACACCCTTCAACCGATATGCTACTAACTCAGCAGCTTCCGTACCACTGATATGCATAACATCAAAAGTGCGCTGAATTTGATCAATAAAGTCTTGGGGATGTTCATTAGGATCAGACCCCGTAAAGGATGGAGGGTCCAAGTTAAGGAAATCACGAATCCTCATGCCAACTGACCTATTTGCTCCACCTGCACCCACAATTGGACCTTCCTATTTTTGGCTTTGTCCAGCAGCTATGCGAGTAAGTAGTTGAACTGCATTTCTCAAATCTTGCACTGTAGCATCAATAGGTGGTTATAGGGGAACTTCACTATTTCTAAGTTCATCAGGAGCTGGAGGAGTTAAAGATGTCCGTGACAGGGACTCATCTTGAGCCTCATTTCGTTGTATCACATGACTGAGCGAACCAGCCGCCACTACCACTGCCTTTCCTTTACCTTTGCTCTTCCTTGTTTCTGGCATACTTGCTCACTGTACAAAATAGTTCAAGAGTTAGACATAATTCACCTAACTCTATGGCACGATCTAAAGAATGAAAGGAAAGTAATAACTCCTAAATGTCACGTAGCCTCCTGCTTATAAATGTGGTGCACAACACATCGATAAACAAGACTCTACATTGACAAGGCTTTGTAGACTTCCGAGGATGACCCGCTCTGATACCACTTTGGTCACGCCCCAAGTCCCGTTAGGGCAGATCGGCACATGTTGCCAATAAAGCTCATGAGAACCAACCTGTCCTTATACAGTATCTATACATTTTATAAAGAACTTCTATATTCACCACGTTTGTATGCAAGTAAAAAGTGATACAAGCCAAAAGGAAATGCATGTGACTAGAACGTTGTGGCCACAGTTAAAGGTGCGTGACATGACCACACTTTAATTTACATAGTCTACAAAGCCTCTAAATAATAGGAAGTACCAAATAAGGGTCGGGACAGGCTCCGCCTCAAATAATAATAAAATATAACCATATAAACTTTTGACAGGCGCAAAGCTCCGAAATAACCTGGAGCTCGGTAATAGCAGTTGAATATCCTGTGCTCCTACTGGGGAGATCTACTAGCACCTATACCTACAGCATGAAATGCAGGTCCCCCACAAGGGATTCAGTATGAGATAATGTACTTAATATGTAAAGCAATAAATATTATACATGAAATAACATGTTCAAATGAAACTATGCAATGGTGTGGAATAAGAGACCACCTTTGGATATACTGTGGGATCATATACTTTATGTTCTTTATATGGCTTTACCTTTACAGTATAGTATGTACATATCATAAACTGTAAATAACCAATTGACTAGTGGTGAAACTGTATCGGGTTCATCCCTGGCTAGGTTATACTCAACCCCTCAGGCTACCCCCGCTTTGATAGGATCGTCCCTGGCTAGGTTATACTCAACCTCCCGGGCTACCACCTATCAGAAATTGTATACTTTATCTTTCAACTACCTTTGAGATTATTCTTGTGGTGGTCATAATATTGGAGATTTCGGGTTGTACATGCAATATATAACATGAGAATAAACATTCAGGACAACACGGCATTGCAGGGAGTATGTTACATAAGCAATGAAATGCGTATGAAATGGAACAACTCATGAACTTTGTTTAGCAACAAGAACTCATATACTTGGTATCCATGTATATATATAGATCTGAAGGGAACTACATATAGGAGCATAGGATAATGTCAAAGAGTGGATACATGGCTGCTTATCATTTTGGAGTAGATAAATACCTTTACTTACTGAAGGATCTATGTTTCATGCCAAATGATATGAATTCAAGTAACCTTACATACCTCGTTATGTGACCTGGTTACTACCTTGAAGTGGCTGCCCTTCCCTAAAATATTTATCTAAATCATATTAGACAAAAAAACTAGTATTAGCAGCAATATAACACTTCTAGGCAGTCCAATATCGTCAAAACGATCACCCGGACAGCAAGCTTTTAATTACTATCGCAAAAGCATTTCTTCAACTTTTTCACTTATAAATGTATTTTTTAACAACCATCGTTATGTGCATGTCATGTTCATCTCATGTTTTAGTCCCTTAACAGCCCTACAACACACAACGCACAATAATTCTTCACAACACACAAACGAGCAACATAATGATATATCCTTTAACAACACTTCGACGCCAACAATCCCAGACTATTTAACTTTACCCAAAATTATTTTCAATGATTTTACCACATAAACCTAGTCTTTGTATAGTCCATAAATAGTTCCAGATCAGTGGTAAGTCATGGGATAACATACTACAATTCTACACAACTTGCAAATGCACAACATAACATTACTCCCACCTTCGCTACATCTCGACGACGATAATTCCAAACCTTTTCCAACTCTAACCAAACTATTCTGACAACATTTACACATACCAACAGTGATAATACATTCTTAAAACATCACCCAAGAAGTCATTAAGGACATGAGCCAATAGATTTAAATCCAACAGCCTATAACTTCCAACCAACATCATACACAAGAAAGCTCTTTTGTTAATTGAACTCAAAATCTGTGCAGCAACCTTAGGGATATATATATAACTCAAACAATGTTAATAACATCAAATTCACTTTATAATACAACCCACAATGTATTTATAAGTCATTACATCAAAAAGAAAGAGTGTAGCAATTTTCTGGACAGAAGCTGTCCAAAATTTCTAGCAAAGCATACCATCATCTACTTCTTGATTTTCATGAAGGAATCATACCAAATACACAAATATAGTTACTTACCTTTATGTTCAAGGTTTATCAACTCCTTATGAAGCCTAACAGATCCTTTGATTGCTGCCGGTAGGTCAACAAACATTTAGAGAGAGAATAAGAAAGCTGAAATTTTCTACTAAGTGTTAGAGGGTGGAGTTTGCTGCTTATAATCCCCTCTTAATGGGCCTCATTTTGGACGAAAGATTTTTGGACCATATAAGACCACTTAATACCACAAATAATAAGGCTGGTTATGTAGTAGCTTGGACTTCAAAATTGAGCCTAATTGGGCATCAAATAGGCTACCAAATTTTAGGCTTCCTCTTAATCCGTTTTTGGCCCCAATTAGTCTAGTGGTTTGGAATATACATGGGCTCTTCTTTCATTTTTCTTGGACTAAAAATAAGGTCCATTCATGATTCTAAAACACGGGATAAAATTACACCCTTAAGACGGATTAACATGAGAATCAATTACTTTCAAGAATTGACGCTACCTTGACCAATCCATATGATGATTTATTCACATATCATTAGTATATCTAAAATGTGGGGTGTTACAAAAAGGGTCAGGGAAAACTAGTTTAAAAATTCCATAAGGAGTCTAGGATGAACAACTCTGAGCTTGATAGGCTATTAGGGTTAGAGGTAGAGATAGACAGACATGGACTATGATAGACTACATAATAGCTGGGCAAGTATTCCCCTTACGTAGTCCGTGAGTTTTATATAACTTATTTTTCTACACTTAGTCGAGGGCTACCAAAGAATAAGATGTTGATCGAGCAGACTAGATTACGAGTGGTGCCAGTCCGAGGTCGGAGAGTTCCTGTTTCAGATGATACTATCTGACAGATTCAGTTTGGGCCCACCTATATAATGCCTTAGACCACCACAGAGTACGTTGGTCGAATTGACAAAATGAGGAGAGTGGTGAGTGAGAAAGACATTAGGGCGAAGACCGAGCTGCTACAATAGATAGCCAACCAGATATATAAGGAGGGGTTTGAGTTGATACAAACCACGCAGATCCGATAGTGAAAGTCGACCTCTCTTTTCGGGCCAAGTTTTGGTGGTCTATTATCTGTTGGCATACCTAACCTACTTTCATGGATAATGTAATCACCTTGGAGCGAGCAGTGTTATTAGCCAGCATTCTAGCTGGTTATGAGATAGATTAGGCCTGAATTATCTCCGAGAGAATCCCTGAGTTCACTTTTCGGATGAATACCTCACTGTCATCCCTGTTTTGATCTAGTGATTATGCAATGCAGCAGGTGTTCCTATAGACCTCCATCGGGAACAATATATCGAGGCCACACACATTATGGATCCTAGACTAATAAAGGCTGAAGAGAACTCGGTGGCACTACCACGTACAACTCCTTCAATGATCCAAGATCCATCCCCAGTTGAGCCTCAGACTCAGGGTTCAACTCCTGCTACCACTGGTACTACTCCAGTTACTTCATAGCTTTCCCTAGCTATTGAGATTGATTCTAAGCCATACTTCAGTACCCCAGCACCAGCATCATCCACTATTCAGGTTGATTCTCTTATACCTACTTTTGCTTTTCTGGCACTGGTGCGCAGGGTGTCTACAGTGGAGTCCAGGTAAGGGCTTTAGTACCTCAGGTTAGACTGTATCGGGATTCAGAGGAGAGGGTGAAGGCATTCGCCTATGATTTGGTAAATGAGAGAGTTAGGGTGGTGGATGCCAAAGTAGATACATTTGAGGTGAGAGTCTAGCGGAGACTTGAGGGGTCTCGGCCTGCTAACATGAGCATAGTACATAGAAGTTGGCCAAATTTAAGGTCGACTTATTACAGATGTGAGCAGCCCCTATTACAGTACCGGAGGTAGCACCGGCGGGTGATGAGATTTTTGATTATTTAGCAGACCACCCACATGCTCACAGGAAGAGGCCCCTCAAGATAGATGACCTATAGTTGAGCCATAAGAGGCCTAGGCTTGATAACCCAGCAGTACTGGAGGAGGAGCCGATACCAGAGGAGGAGGTGCAGGAGTCGATACTGTTGGCAGCTATACAGAGAGATAAGGAGTAGCAGACTTCACACAGAGAGGGTAGCTCACATACAGTTGTGACCCAGATAGCTGAGAAGGAGGACGTTACCCAGGACTCGGTTGACAGAATAGATACCGGTGCTTGACCATAATGATGTTTGACTTTTGACCCTAAAACTTATCTTTTATATATGGATACTTTGTTCTTTCTGTTAGATAATATTCTTATTATGTTGGTTTTTGGATTTGTTTAAATGTTTTATTTTGGATGTTAACTTTACCTATGTTTTGGATGTTCGATTTTGAAATGTTAGTTTTTAATGTATATGTGTATACATATGTTTTTAGTTTTTCTACTTTAAGGATAAAGTATTCTATTTTGTTGGGGTGTGGGAAGTTATGAATTAAGGTGAAGTTTGAGTAGCCTCAAGTTCATAACTTCCCCTATTTTTTATCCTAAGAATATCTTGTCGTGTTTCTTTTTCCTTGTGGATGTTTAATCTTCTGTTGAACTAGCATATTTAGGTTGTGTAGATAATGTGTAAATACATGTAGTATGGTCTTTTGGCACATACATAAGTCTTTAAATGCTTTTTCAATTATTTGAAAAAAATTAGGCACCCTTAAAATTTTTGAGATTGTTGGCTATTGATGTAATCATGCATTTTGACTATCTGGTGATGTTTGTTCTGATAATGTTAGTTGAGGCTGGAAGCATCACCTGTGAGTCTATACTTGATTGTATGTGCAATTTCATATGTGTTTTGATCTTATTTTACTGCATTCATGCATCATGTATGGACTCAAAACTTGCCTTATTACTCCAAGATTGGTTTGGTTTAATTTGGAAGGGATCTTAGGCCTTTGTTCTAATAGTGAGCCCACTCTTGCCTAAATGACCTACCAAATGAGCTAGTGAATCCCTTGTTTTAAAGTTTTGAACTTCTCATGTACTCATTCTTTCTTGACACCTTGCTACCTTGACCTTAATTGATGAAATACCTTGATATTGGCCCAAGTCTATCCTTGAACATATGAACCATAATTGAGGTTGAAATGCTAAGTTGAGGGTGACTACAAATTGTGGCCCTTGTTTGCGGAATAGATATTGTGTACTTCACCTCCGGCTAAAAGCCTTAGTTGAGGATGACCTTTATTACGGTAAAATAATAAAAATAAGGTGGTTGGTTGGGAAAGAAAGAAATGAATAATCATAAGTAGGGTGAAAAAAAAAAAGAAAAGTGCCTTGAGTTGAAGAGATTAGCAAAAAAAAAAAAAAGAGTTCAGAAAGAGGCACAGCTAAAAAGAAAAAAGAAGGCACCCGGGGGAAACTTGAAATAGGAGAATAAGGGTAGATTTAGTGAAATGGTTTAGGTTGTAAAGGTAAAGGTGTTGGTGAACATGATTCAAGGATAGCTTATAGTCACTACTTGCCTAAAATGCCATACCAAAGCCCCTTGAACTTATGTTATAAGTCGTTAAGTCCTAAAGTGATCTAAATCCACTCTGTCATTAAACTAGAAATTGAGTATAGGGGCAAGCCTATGGTCTTAATCATTTTGCATGAATTTCATTTGTGAGAGTAAGGATAATTCTACAGTCCTGAATTCTAAATGCTTTCTGAGTGAGTAAAAGGGACTTTTTTGTGTGAGGGCATTTGCACTACTTGAATAGCATATGACTACACCAGTGATTATGGATGGTTGTTGCTCCTTAGCTTATCATAATTAGGTTGCTAGATGAATCTTTGTGTTTTGTTTTTCTTAGTAGCCTTAAAAGTTTTTTAGAAAATGAAATTTGGATACCTGAATTAGAGTGAATAGTATATATGCCATTAGTATAATTGGTATGTGTTTCTCATTGTCTGCTTAGATTGAGTCGTCGCTTGAGGACAAACAACAGTTCTAAGTTGAGGGTGTCGATGTGTTGTCAAGAAACAACATATTTGATGCCTATAATAAGTAATGTTGTGAGTTCTTAATGTGACGTTTTAAGGTTTTTATATGTTTTTGTATTGTTATAGGTCAACATGATTTCGGAGAAAAATTACAGAGTTTGTAAAAGCACAAGACATACGAGTTCACCTACGCGTCGTAGCCCAAGCTATGAGTCATATGGTGATCTCGTGGTAAGAAATAGAGAGCAAAATCAAAAATCTGCTAACTGGAGGTCATTTCTACAAGGCCATCCTAAGAGAGGAGCATACAAGTCGTAGCTCAAGCAATGATTCGTACCAGTGGGTCGTACCAATTTAGTCCAAAATGCCAAAAACCTGATACGAGGCCCCGATTACAACTCGTAGGTCACCCTACGAGTTGTACCTGCAAGATGTACTAGCTGCTAGCCGTCTTTTCTTTGTAATTTTTAGGTAAAATTTGTAAACAGTATAAACACTTTAAGTTACAGTTTTATGTAGAGACACCAGTTTGAAAATTTGGAACTTCACTTTTGAATATTCTCTCGAGAAAATTTTAGAGTTTTAGGATAGATTTTTATTTCTTTTGGGTAGTGTAAATCCCATATTGTTTTCATTCTTTATATATCAAGCTTATGGTTTGCAACTTGTGCTGCTCTTCTTTGCTTTTGGTAAAACTCTCAACTATGTCTTGTCTTTGCATTTTTGTTGATTTTGCCTTAGCCATGAGTAGCTAAGCACCTAAAAATTGGGGCTGTGGGAACTATGGTTAGTTGACTTGAGATGACATAGGTTTATTGCATTTCTATGATTGGGGTTTTGCATGTATTTTCTATTTCTCTTCATTATGACTGTTTTTTGGTGATGGCCAACACCAAACCCCGCCTACTATCATGATCTCAACCAAGGTAGTGATGAATAGGAAAAAAGTAAATGAAAGGATTTGATTGATATGTTCTCATCTAATCAACCAAACCTGACCAAGGGGAGGCTAACTAGGACAATAGGTAATGGTTAGTTGGCCCACCATGGTTGCCGACCAAGCGCCATGATAAAATTCGACCTTCACCTTCACAAGAGGGTTGGAAGAACCTGAGTTACCGTCCTTCATGCGAATCTCCAATTGTAGTTATGTTATCTGGAATAATCGAGTCAACGAACCATGGGGAACATAATTCCCAAGTTGTCCCTAAAATTGAGTGTTCCTTCACGTTGTAGTGTAGTGTTTATATTTGATTTTATTCTGGAATCAAAAAAATCCCCCCTATTTAGAGATTTTAGTTATAGGTACTCGAAATGATTGATAGTGAATTCTTGTAGTCAAACTATGTATTTCCTATGGATTGGACCATAACCTTCGGTTAGGTTAATTGCTGAAAGTGACCGCTTTCTTATTGGAGCATGAACATTATTAGGAGCATGAAGGGCTTGAACCCTTTGGTTCATTTGGTTGGTCATAGTTCGGGCCAACATTGTGATAGCATATCGGAACTCTTCTTGGGCTACTTCTCCATTTTAAGGAGCTTAAGGGGCAAGAGAGGCCGATTGCTCTTCAAGAATACAGGCTCTCCTTATTCTTCCCCTTGTAATAGGCAAGATATAGAAGGAAACAAGAGTATTTATTATGGGAAAAGCCTTATAGTTATACCTAAAGCATGATATAGACCATGAAGAAGCAAAACATTTCCTAAAATGCCTCATAGCCTCCCATTCCTAGTTGTGGCGTGCTTCACAACCATGAATAAGATACTATTCAACGCGATGTGTTGGATTTCTGAGGACTATTAAAAACTTAGTGCTCTGATACCAAGTTTGTTAAGACCTAAGCCTAGGGCCTAGATGTGACACGGTTAATGGTAACACCAAAAGGACCCAAATAAGCCTCTTTGCATGTCGATCACACATCCTTGGTCACGGAAGCAAAGTAAACAATCAACAAGAGATGTAGTAAAAGGGAAGCTAGACTAAGGGAAATCTTGATATTCATAAAAGCATAAGGAGTCAAGTTCATGGCATAAGTACATCATAATATCCAACAACACCTCTAACATTGGATAGAGCAGGGGCCAAGATACTCTCCAGGCTTACCCTCATAATAACAAGTGTTTAACATAGTGGAGTCCTAGAATAGGAAGAATAATGTAGATAGTGTCCTCGGACTTGAGGACTCTCCAAAGCTTATCTCCAAAGTATCAACTAGCACGTGGAGGATGATCCAAAGGTTCTCTGGTCCCTACATGGTAATATCATGTAGGCATAGAGTATGCATTAGTATGTTGAATGTACAAAGTATTGGGGGTGCAATGCAACAAAGACATAATCCAATATATTCAAAATGCATAATCATATGCATTGGAAATATATAATCTCAACATGCCATGCATAATCAATGCTTGTAATAAAACATGCTTGTAACTCAATCAACTTGCATCATATACCATACATATGTAGGAAGAGACCTTAACCGACATGACTAAGACCACGGGAGCTACAATTTGGAATCCTGATGATTACCCCTCATCAATAAAGAGGTGGTCTACTTGCCAAGGTAAGCCCTACTTCACCTTACGATAACATGACCCATTTAGTATGAAGTAACCCTCCTTATGGAAACATGACCCATTTCGGAAAGGATTTCATAATAAAATTTACTAGATGGATCCACTAGAATAGCAAGGGTAATAATCATGATCCTGTGTTGGCACATAGCTTGATGAAAGGCATATGGACCCTTGATGATAGTCCACGCCGACATCTAATCCATTGGTACTAAGTCTAATCCCATGCAATACTTAAAATAATCATACTTTAATCGTAACATGAATAGTTTGTAAGAACATGACTTGAGTAGCTCAAAAACATGCTTAACCTTTAGTAGTGAGCCTAACTTGAACATAAGGATACATGAACCCTTGCTTTAACATGAATGGCTCACAAGAGGTAAAAATCTTGAAATAGTGCTTAACATTGATACTTGTACCATCATAGATACTTTTCATGTATTCAATACACACTTGAAAGCCCTTAATCATCATATAGTCACTTGACATGTAAATCATGTAATAGATCATCAATAACTTGAGAATTCTTGACTTGACATTTTATCAAACACATGGAAAAGAATCATATATTTGTACCAATGATGAGTGGTATGCCTCAAGTATGCTCATAATCTCAACCTTCAAAATCATGAGATGCAGCTAACACTCTCTTATCTAGAAAAGAATCATAGATCTCAATCAGTCATTAAACTTTATCATTGCCCCATCTTCTAATCTAGAGAGGTGATTTGCAACCTAATTCTCTATCCCATTTCTATCAATGAAGTCAAAGTTGAACTCTTGAAAAATAAGCACCCATCTCATCAATCTTAGGTTTGCATCCTTGTTACCCATCAAGTATCTAAGTGATGAGTAGTTTGTATGCACCGTCACTTTGGCCCCTAACAGATGCGTTTGAAACTTTGTGAATGCAAAGACCACTATAAGTAACTCCTGCTCAGTGATGGTGTAATTCTTTTGGGTTGTATTTATGGCTTTACCGGCATAGTATATGGAATGTAATATCTTCTCCCAGGTTGTCCCAATACTACACCTAGTACAACACCACTTGCATCACACATGATTTCAAAGGGCTTAGACCAGTCTGGAGCTACAATGATTAGTGTTGAGGTAAACCTCTTCATCCACACTTCAAAGGCTTTAAGGAACGTATCATCAAACACGAACTTAGCATCTTTCTCCAAAAATTTGCACAATAGGTATGCAATTCTAGAGAAATCTTTTATGAACTTCTGATAGAATCCTGTATACCCCAAGAAACTCCTCACACCCTTTATTGAAATGGGTGGTGGGAGATTCTTTATTACCTCCACTTTAGCTGTGTCAACCTCTATTCCTTTGATAGATATCCTGTTCCCCAACACAATGCCCTTTTGCACCATGAAGTGGCACTTTTCCCAATTCAGTACCAGATGACTCTCTTTACATCTTTGCAAAACTACATGTAGGTGTTTTGAGCAACTCGTTAATGAGTCTCCAACCACACTAAATTCATCCATGAAGACTTTAATAGTTTCCTCCACTATGTCTGAGAGGATGGACATCATGCATCTCTGGAATGTTGTTGGGGCATTACACAACCCGAATGGCATCCTTTTGAATGTGAAGGTTCCATAGGGGCATGTGAATGTCATCTTCTCTTGATCCTCTAGAGAAATGGTGATTTGACTGTAACTTAAATACCCATCAAGAAAGCAATACCACCCCTTTCCAGCTAGTAGATCCAATATATGATCAATAAATGGTATAGGGAAGTGATCTTTTTCTATCGAAGCATTGAGTTTCCTATGATCCATGCATACCCTCCATCCTGTGACTAGCCTTATTAGGATCAACTAATTGTTGGCATTTGATACCACTATGATACCCTCTTTCTTTGAAATGCATTCCATCGGACTCATGTATTCACTATCGGCGATGGGGGCAGATTACTCCTGCATCCAACCATTTGATGATCTCTTTGAGCACAACTTCTTCATAAGAGGGTTGAGGCGCATTTGGTGCTCAATGCTCTGCTTATAGTCCTTGACTAGCTGGATTTCGTGTGTACATACCCCTAGAGGGATACCAATGATATATGAAATCATCTATTTGATGTCCTTGTTGAATTGTTTAAGCACCATTACAAGACTACTCACTTACTCATCATTTAAGTCCTCAGAAACTATGACTGGCAAAGAGTTGTTAGCTCCCAAAAATGGATACCTCGGATATGCTGGAAGGGCCTTCAATTCTTGGACCGATGGGTCTTCTATAAAGGGATTTGCGGGTGCTGACTCCCAATTTTGCAAATCTAGCTCTAGCTTAGTGTGGTGCCTAGAACAATAAGACATGCCGAGAGCTTTCACTATCTCCTAATAGTCTAGGATATCGAAGTTCATCAGCATTGCCTCCAAAGTGTCAACACCTAATCTTACTTAAAGGGGTACCTCTAGTTCAGCATCATCAATAGCCTCGATAACTAAAACCACTCTCACATCATTATCTTTCCTTGCTTGCTGATAAACGTTGAACATGACCTTATCTATCCCAAATCTGAACTTGCATTGGCCTATCTCCATATCCACCAAGGTGCGTCCAGTGGCTAAGAAAGGCCTCCCCAAGATAATAGGGACTTGAAAATCAACTTCACAGTCAAAGGACTTCAAAATCGACTTCACAATCAAGGATCACAAAGTCTGTAGGGAATAACAAACTTTTCAACTTTGACTAGAACATCCTACAATATCTTTACAGGCTTCTTCACCACGCGATCCGCCATCAACAAGTGCAAGCTAGTTAGAGTAGGGGCTCCAAATCCAAGCTTTATATTGACCGCAGGTGGCATCAGATTAATTCTGGCACCTAGATCACATAGTACCCTTGCGAACTCCACATCTTCAATAGTGCAGGGTATGATGAAAGCACTTGGGTCTTCTGAACCAAGGACCTTATAGCAATAGCACTGCAATGTTGAAGCTCTTAGGAGAGCTCCTGATTCATAGAGTGCTTTTCAGTGACCAAGTCCTTCATGTACTTAGCAAACCCTGGAATCTTCTCCAATGCCTCAATGAGAGGGATGTTGATGGAGAGTTGATTCAGTATAGAGAGAAAGTGTTTGATTTTCCTCCCTTCTCCACCTGTTTTTCTTTGAGGGAAGGAAAGAGGAGGCCTACGAATGGGCTTCAACCTTTGTGGTATGTCAGTAACTTCACTTATCCCATCCTTACCACGATCATCTCCTTCATCTACATCCTTGACACCAATTGTCTCCTCTCGAACATCTTCTACATCAATGAGCATGGGAGGATCAGTGGTGCTCTTGCTACCCCGAGTAGTAACCACCATACACTGTGCTTCATTTTTACGTTTTTGCACTATATTGCTAGGTAGGATACCACTCTGATGCTAATTGAGTTAAGTTAACACTTGACCAAATTGTTGTTATAGTTGTTTGAATGCCATAGAGTAAGACTCTATTTTCTTATTAGTACTTGAAATCTCTAATTTCATGCCCCTTGGAGTGTTATTCTATGTCTTAGCTTTCTTCAAGAAGTGATCAAACACGTCCTCAATCCTGGAACTACTTGAACTTGCATCACAGTTGTGTGGTGGCACATAAGGACCATTTCTAAATCCTTCTCTATGACCCCAATCTGTATATCTCTCTGGACCCCCATTCCTATCATAATAACCTCTGCAATTGTCCTTGTAAGCTCTATCTCTGTTAAAGTTCTGACCTTGGTTTCCTTGACCTTGGTGCCAATAGTCTTGATTGGAATCTTAGGCATTGGTCCAAAAATCCCCCATCTGATCAACAACAAAACATATGTCCTCATCATAGATGGCTCTTCATATATGGGTGCACGTGGAGGATGATGAACCACCGCATTCACTCTTTTGCATGCTCTGCTTCATCATTCACCTCCATACTATGTGAATCTGAGCAAGCTATTGCACGTTATCTTCATAAATTCTGGCTTGCTCTGGACCGATGCTGATAAAATACGAACTCTTAGTGGATGCTCTATCTCGCTGCCCCCATGCACGATTTGTTTTGACCACTCTTTCCATTCGCTTTGCTATCCTTTCTAATGGTTGATCTAAAAATATGCCCCCCCCCATGATAGTGTCAGCACAGGCCTAACTGTACTCATCAAAGGCACGGTAGAAGATCTCCACCAAGGCATCATCAATTATCTTGTGGTCAGGGATGCTCCTCTGATATTTGGTGAACCGCTCCCAAGTAGTGCTAATTGAATCATTAGGAAGCTACTCGAAGTTGTTGATCTGGTCTTTCCACTTGAGCTTCTTCTATCTAGGGAAACACCTTTTCAAAAAGGCCTTTTGCAAGTCTGCCCAACTGGTGATTGAACTCTGCAAGAGCTCATATAGCCATAATGCAGCATTGCCTATAAGAGACAATGGGAAGACACAAAGTCCCACAACATCCATAGATAGGTTCTTTGTTCCCATCACAATCTTACAATGAATGCCACATTGTGTAGGTGGCTATGAGGATCCTTTGATGGTAAGCACACAAATATCCCATGGTTTTGCAGCAAGGACTGTGAACTTTCTGTCTGCTAGTACCAGTGGCAACACAATAGCTCCAGTCATCTCCACAGCCATAGAACTCAACCTGTACCAATTCCATTGGTAAGCATTGGCATTGAAATCCTGAGGTTGTGGACTAATATCCTCCAGAGGAGGTGGGTTCTCATTCTTAGCATCGTCATTGTTATTCCTATTCTAAGTTGCATTGGCCGCATTATTCGTGTTGTCTTGGTTCATTCTTCTCAACGTTATGTGGATCTCTGGGTCTAATGAAGTTGAGGATTTCCTTGAATCCTAGTGTTAGGCATACACTACACCTGTACCCTAAGAAACAACAAAAACAACAAAAAAAAAGTAAAAAAAGGGAACAAAGGGTTAACACTCAAATTACTAATGAATTCACAAAGTCTTGCCGTATTCCCCTGCAACGGTGCCAAACTCTTGATGTCACCCAAGTTACACCTCCTTTTTAGAGGATAAAGTTGTCATTGTGAAGATATATAACCTAATTAAGGTTAGAGTCAACCCCACAGGGAATACATAGACTCAAGAAAATTCACCAATTTGCAATCCCAATAATTAACCAACTTAATTCCCCAAAAGGGTGGTATGCAATAATCAATAAGAAAATAAAACTAACTACCTATTACAAGAGAAAAGTCAATATGGACAGAAACTAGGGTATTGTGTTCCCTATCATTCCCCAACTCAGTATCATCGAACAACCAATTTCATTTCTAGTATAACATGCAGGATGGTAATTTATGTTCACCAAGCCCTTTGGTCAAAGGTGAGAGGCGAATTTAACTATGCGACTTGGCCTATCTCTATAGTGTACATTACTAACCATTACCTTCTAATCCTAGTACAACCTCCCCTTGGTCCAGTTTGGTTGATTAGATGAGAACACATCAATCTAATCCTGTTAATTAATCTCTTTCCTATTCATTACTACCTTGGTCCAGTCAGTAACACTAGTCGGGTTCTAATGTTGGCCAGCATTAGAAAACATGCAAAGTGGAGACAGTTAATTAATACATGCACAGATGCCTTCCAAGAATTATGAATTATCTAGTTTTACTTTGTTAGTTCTTCATGGTTCCCACAACCCTAGTTGTGGATGTAGCTACTCATGCTATGTGTGGATGTAGAGATTATGAATTTGAGAAGACATAATTGAACACTTACACAATAGAATTAAGAACAAGCAATCTAAATTAATAAGAATCAGAAGCTTTAAGATCAAATTAAATCACAAGTGCTCTCAAAGATTCTCCAATGTAATCTTACAATTTTCTTTCTCAAAATATTTTCTCTGAGTACTAGGAGAAAACTTATGAAAAATAAACTAAAAACATAAAAATTAAAACTCAAGCCCAAATTAAAATAGGAGAACTAGTCAGTACGCAATACGAAAGGTGTCTTACGGGCCATATTGCATTCAACTGCTCATAATCAGGGTCTCATAGTAAGTTGTTGGAAATTTAGACATCACTCTATGGTACCCCTCTACGACTCGTAAAGTAGTTTTTAACTCGTAAATGGGGTTTCATCTAATGACATTCATGCAAGTCCAATTTTCTGATCCTTAGGGAATGAAACCTCTTCTATGACTCGTAAAAATCTCTACGGCTCATCTACATGTTTGTAGAATGAACTTCAGAAAGTATCCCCTCACTAGAATTCTTTGTGAAACACCCATACGGCCCATAGAATGGTCTATAACCATTAAAGGGTCTCATATAATAGCAAAACTCGGCAACTTCTGCAAATTTCTCCAAAATCAAGGTCAACTTGTAATACTGCAATCATAAACACAAAAACACATAAAATCAACTAACATTGCATTGAAAACACATAAAATACCATCTTTTAAGCATCAAAAGTGTTATATTTTGGCAGCATATCACTTGAATGCTACATTATAGAAAAGAATTAGATTATCCAGTGACAATAATTTAGGGAATCGTGGGGAACACAATACCCTAGTTTCTCTCCATATAGATTGCACTATTGTGAGTTTATTTTTCCATTGATTATTGCAAGTCCCCCTGCTTTGGGGAAGTAAGTTGGTTATCTACTCAAATTGCAATCATTGAATCCTCTTGAGCCTACATATTCCCTTAGATTCGACCCTAAGCTTGGGTAGGTTCTATTTCATGATAAAGACCATTTTATCCCCAAAAAGGAGGTGTAAATTGGGCGACATCAATGAACAACGACCTAAGATCTCTTCCTAACCAACTAACCTATAGTTTAAGTCAGAGTAATAGGACATGTTATGAATTGAAACATAGCATATGAATTTAGCAAAGAGAGATCACACACACATGGCACTGATTACGATATTTACAAAGACTCTCAGATCATGCTTTTCAACACAATTTATCCTCACTTGTCAGAACAAGCACTATCACATAATCAAACATGCATGGTTGTTATCAAGACTAACTTTTGGTGGGTTTCAATTTTTCACGCGAAAACACAAATGTAAACATATTCCATCGATATCACTACATGTTATCACTACTACCAACATATCCTAAACATGCCAGTTCAATAGAAATTAAATAACCTTAGGGAAAAAGAACATAGGCAAGGAAAACCCTAGGATTCAAAACTTGGGATAGTTATAGGCCAAGGTTACTCAGACTTTACTAAGGCTTATAACTTCCCACACCCTAGCGAAAAAGGCTAGCATTGTCCTCAATGCACAAAATAGAATAATAAAGCACTATGGTAAGAAAGGAGCATACCTAGGTACCTAAGTGTCTGTCGTTGGCTGAAATGGGCCACCCTCATCCTGCTGGTAGCCACCTCAATAGTAGAAGCATGTTCGGAAAGGTCTACACCCCTCACCCTCTCAAGCTCACGAGCCTGCCTCAACACATCATCCTGCCTAGAGAGTATCCTTGTATGCTCTAATCCCAGCTCCTCTATCATCCCCACCTGCAATCTCACCATGTTTGGATCATCAACATGGGGCCTTTTCCCAAGTTTGGTGACATGGTCGAGTGGTAAGGCAGAGGACTGAAAATCCTTTATTCCCCAGTTCAAATCTGAGTGTCACCTGATGAAGCCTTAGATGGCTCCTCAGGAGCAAATAGATCAACCACTAGCACTGAGGGCTCGGTCGGTGGGAGTACTATCGGTGTTGCCAAAGTTGTTGTCATGCAAGCTCGGAGCTGCTGGATCTCCTACTGAAGGGTCGTCATATCTACTACTCGTGCTGTGCCAAGGCTTTGCTAGACTCACCTCTAAAAAGCATTTATGCAGGCATCCACAGGTGTAAGTCTGTCCTAGGTAGTGGTTGTTGACACTCAATTTTGACCTTCCACAATATGAATTAGTTATCGAGCTTTTTAAATTTTTAACAATTTGAAATAGTTATATTTATAAAAAAAATCTTTTAAGTCGTTTTAGTCATAATCTTTTAATTTTCAAAGTTATACGTATCACACATATTTTTCACATATTTATATATGTATATTTAATTACATACTTTATCTTTAATTTTTTCGTACAATTGTAAAAAAATCATTCCAAAAAGATTTTATTTTTGTTAATTATCCTATTTTAATTAGATTTTTTTTTTAGATTCAATGAGTCAATAATTAATTAAATTATTTCCTTCTGATAGTTTTATGAAGCTCTTTAATTAATTTATATTAATTTGTTTCATAGCCGAAAGTAACCAACTTATTCAATTCGACTACTCTTTAAACTTCAAATTGGTCACAATTGCAATTTAAAGTGGTCAAATCATCAACCAATTTCTCCTCCCTTTGACTCATTTTTTTGAGACCAAAATTGATCCTTTTTGGACCAATCTATCAGCCCAAAACCCCCTAACCCAGCCCAAATCTCCTCTAAAACAAATCAGCTAGCTTTTTCTATAGCAAACATACACATGCCCCTTTCTTATGATTTCTTCCTTCAGACGCTCATGCATCATTCACCTCCTTCCCCTTCGCCAAAATGATGAAGCAAACCCAATAAGCTTCAACAGCAACAATGCCCAAATATGGCATTTCAACAGCCCTTTGACCCTAACCCACGTCCATCATCCTTGAGCGAGCTAGGTGTCATCATCCCTTTACTCGTCTGGACTTGTCATTGAAGCGTACAGACGAGATCAATCCATCCATTGGTATGATTTCCAGCTGTGAAAGCATGGAGGTAAGGCTTAGAGATTCAAAATTGAGGAATATTCCTCAAGATTCCATTCATTTTCCCCCCTTATTTCGCCTATAAATTCATTCTCTTCCCCTCTCTATGGGGACAAAGTCGTTCCTCACAAATAGAGTGTGTTAAATTTCTAATGATAGAACCATTCTTCATCTCGAAAGCACACTACAACCTTCGTTTCTTGACATCCTCTTCTAGAAATCTCATCGGCTCGAAGGGTATCGAAACTAGAGAATTTAGTTTTCAGAGCCAACAAATTCCTTAACGAGTTTCATCTTTGGTGGTGAGAGCTCTTTCCTGGTTGGTCCATGCCAGCCCTACTCTCGAAGAGGTAACATTCTCATTCACTTCTATTGTTTTCTTTCTTTGTTTTTCTTTTTTTCAAAAGTTTATGTGTTCTATGTTGGATTTTGTTCTTGTACGTGCTATTTTGGAATTATTTTCTGTTGTTGGGGCCACTAATTTAGTTTAATGAAGGGTTAGATGGTTGTGTTATGCTAAAATTTTCCTGTGTCTATTGGATGTGTTAATTGTTGCTGCATTTGTCATGAATTGAGTTAAGTCTTATCTATGCTTTAGTCACTATTCATGGCTTTATCTACTATCCTTTTCTTTAAGGTTCACTGATTTGAAGCTTTACTCTAGTTTCCGTTGTTATGTCTCAAAAATTGATTTCTTCTTAAGAGGTGAATATGTTATAATCCTACCGAAATAAGAATAGAGTTTTGATACAAATATGTAGGTCATATAGTTAGCATTTATAAACATGTGAAAGTGTTGTACACTCATACATAACAATCTGTCCTCCTTAATTCCTTAGCAATCTATTTTTCTTTTCTGATTATGGTCTGTATCTCGTGCATATGATGGTTTATCTTGATTCGTATGCAACAATCTGAAATGTATTGAGTGTTCTACCTATAACTGAGTGTACAGTCTTTAAGTATCTCCTTATATTTCTAGTTATAATATCATTTTCTAGTAAGTCTCTTGGGTTGCTAGTTATCATTTTGTTTTAGTTTTATCCTAGCTATGGCTTTCTTGATGAAATGATCTACTGATCTTAATATGAGGTTGAGCTGCTGGTTGTTTTCTCCTTTAACTTTCAAAATGTAGTAATATGATTTTCTAATTTGAATTTCAGTTGGGATAGTCCAAATTCATAGAGTAAGCTTTAGTTATTCCAAGTTTTATAGTATATCTAATTGTATGAAGGTTTCCTATTTGTTTTCTAGTTCCAGCAAAGCTGGTTTTCTTTCTCCTTTTCTAAAAAATGAGTTTTCTTTTTCGCAAATATTTTGTCTGGAATATGCTTAAGGAGGTTGGTTATAAGTAACTTATTTCGTCGCTTCTCAGTTGAAGTTCTCTCTAGTAGTATTCTCATAATAAGGCCCCTATGATTAGCTCACTGGAACCATAACTTGACGAAAGTCTATGAGATTCTTTACACGATATTTCTATTCTTAATGTTGTATTGATCAGTTGTATTGAGTAAATGTATACGTGTGGTCTGTCGACCTATTATGAACGTGTTGTTTTCTTCCTAGGATCAGTTCACTATAAAGCACAATAGAATACTTGAATTGCCTTTACAGCAACAACAACAACATACCCTAGTGCCTCAAAATACTTGAATTGCCTTTATTTTAAATAAAATCATAATTCAGTTGAGTCCCTTATTCATGTACTAATTATGTTTCTTTTCTTTTACTGTATGAAATTCAATGGACTCTTCCATTCTCCTCCGCATTTCATGGGGCCATAAAGTCCGAAGTTTATCCTCAAGTCAGCCTCACCGATTCACAGAGAAAGGTAGCCATCACATGTTTAGAAACTTGGTGCGCATACATTGATATACACGAAGTTTACATGGGTGACATACAGGTAGAAAAGGGGGCTAAAAGCCTAGTTCTTTTGGTCGCAGCAATAGGAGATTTTTAGGAGTAGATTTTGGACCAGGCAGGCCCAAGTTATTTTCTAGAAATTAGGGCAGGTTTTGTTGTTGGGCATGCCAAGCTCAATGATCGCTTTTATTTTTTGATTCATCATTTTCTTGTGTTTATTTGTTTATGTGGACTCTAACTCTAACATTATTTGGTTTTTAATCTTAATTTAATTAGATTCCCAAACAACAACCTTTAGGTTAACTCTCTCGTTAATAATTGCATATTTTTTTTTACTTAATTATTTTCAAAAATTCTAAATTGTTCCAAGAAAATGGTCAACTTATGAATTTTATCTCAAAAAAAATATTTTTTTTAAAATTTCATGTCCTTTTCAAAATTTTAACAAATACTTTTCTTCAAGTAAAAACTTGTTGATGCTTAAACTATTTAAGTTTAAATTAATTTTCCCTAAAAGTTATTCTTTCTTTTCTTTTTTTTTCCAATGACCATTTCAACATTATTTTAAATCTTTTAAGAGTAGATATAAACATTTTCTAAATTTGTATATTTTTCTTAATCTTTTTATATTAACCTAAGTTTGGTCTGTAATCATTTTTAATGAATTCTAAAAGATACCTAAAATCTTCTCTTTAGGATAATTAAAACCCTTATACAGGATTGCATAGGCTAAGTAAACTATTAATTTGGAGTTAATTTAGCATCACTTTAAAAAAAATAGGTATCCTAATTTATTACCTTAAAAATAATTAGGTGGCAATTGTGAACGCCTGTATACGAGCCTCAAACACTATTATGGCCTAGTAGACTAAGGTCTAATCTATTGTAGTAACTGAGTCAGCTAAGACTCAATGTAGTCCAGTTTTTGTGCCATGGCCTTAATGGACGTCGTTGACACATAGACTATGCCAACGGGTGTTGTCGGTGTAGGAATGGTCTCTTAGGCAAAGTAGCAGTAGTGGTCCACCTCTCTACAGCTTCAGCTTGTGGGGGCTTCTAACTAGTAGTAGCAGCAGCAGTGGTGGTAGATGGAGTCTCAGACAATGGTGCCACCGCAAACATCTCTAGCATCTAAGCTAGAGGGCGCGGTGCTCGATGGAGGGCCACCAAATTATCCTCAGCCTGGATCAAGCTAGTATCCAAAGTACGCTGGACCTCTATCAATGAATCTAGATAGTATAGTATCTCCACCTCTAACCCTATACAGAGTCTATAGATGAAGTACGGGAAGGGGATAGAGGTGGACCTCTTCATGGTCGCCTTGTGTATCTACTCCGCAGTGAGGATGGCCCAATCAATCTCATAGCTACCCAAGATGCTGGCAACCAAAATCCATGCTCCATCATTAGTGTATTATCGACAAGTGTAGGCTTGATCCATGATCTCACTATAGCCTACCAAAATGATGAAGCTGAGTGAAGCCTTCACGATATGCTCCGCCAATGTAGCTATCTACTCAAGGTTCGGGCCCTGCTCTGTAATCTGGTCGGCTACTGATCTCATCAAACTAGTCTAATCTCTCATCAAGGACTTATCCCTAGTTTGCCCCATTCTCCTGTCATACTCTGCTATAGATCTGGGGGCTGGGAACTCAGGCCCGAATAGCATGCGACAAATGGTAATCTTGGAGTTGTACAACTGCCAACCCCTTACTCTAGTATGTATTAGTCTGGGCTGAGCAAGGGGCTTCTTCCCTTTGGGAAGAGTATTGAGAACTATGGCAGCATATGATACATTGATGTGCTGTCAAGTTACAGCATATTTGATACCTAAAACAAGGAATTTTCTATGTTCTTAAACCAACTTTTTAGTGTTTTGATGTGTTCTTGTGTTAATCTTGCAGAAAAGTTAGGTTGGCGTGATTTTGAAGAAAAGTTACAGATTTTGCTGAAGCATAGGCCATACGAGCACTCCTACGAGTCGTAGCTCACACTACAAGCCGTACATTGTGTCGTAGCAGGAATTAGAGACAAAAAAAATCAGAAATTTGCCACGTGAAGATCAACCCTATGAGCCCAACGTACAAGTCGTAAGACACACTACGACTCATATAGGTGGACTTGTAGCAAGAATCAGAGAGTCAAAATATTGGACCAAAAACTGAAGACCAATACTATGCGACCATTATACGAGTCGAAGATCAAGTAACGACTCGTACCTATGTGTCATACCAGTTCAGTTCAAGATGCCAAGAACTTGATATGAGACCCCAACTACGACACATAGGCCAACCTATGAGTTGTAACTGCGAAATTTATCAGATGCCAGCTATTTTTTCTGCATAATTCCTAGGGTTATTTTATAAATACTATATATAGTCTAAGTTAGGTTTTTGAAAGGAAGTTCAAGCAGTAGACATTTCTCTAATATATTTTGAAAATTTTCTTAGGTTTTGAGAGGATATTCTTGTTCTCTTTGGGAAACCCATTTTGGGGATTGCAAATCTTATTTTGTACTTATTGTTTATCATTCAAGCTTGTGGGTTTACAGCTTGTGGTGCTTATCTTCTCTATTGTTACTGGTGAAACTCTCAACTATGACTATTATGTGCATTTTTGTGTGTTTTATCTCAGCTATGAGTAGCTAAACGGCCATAACTTGGGGTTGTGGTTGTGGGAACCATGGGTAGTTGACTTGAGATGACTTATGTTTTGTGCATATCTATGATTGGGTTTTTGCATGAATTGTTTATTTCCCTTCAAGATTAATGTTGTTTGGTGGTGGCCAACACCAAATACCGCCTACTATCACGATCCCGAACAATGTAGTCACGAATAGAAAATGGGAAGTAGATGATAGGATTTAGTTGATGTTTTTCCTATCTAATCGACCACACCTGACCAAGGGGAGCTTGACTAGGATAATAGGTAATGGTTAGTTGGCACACCATGGTGGCCGACCAAGCGCCATGGTAAAATTCGACCTTCATCTTCAAAAGAGTGCTAGAAGAACCTAAGTTACCGTCCTGTATGCAATTCACTGATCAAAGTTATGTACCTAGGGTAATTGAGTCAACGAGCCATGAGGAACACATTTCCCAAGTTGCCCCCAAAATTGAGTTTTTTTTCCAAATTTTAATTAGTGTTCATTTTTAGTGTCTTTGAATCATAACAACCCGCCCCCCCCAAATCTAAAGATTGTAGTTATAGATACTAGGAATGATTAGTAGTGAAATCTTATAGTTAAGCCTTGTATTCCCTGTGGATTTGACCCTAACCTCAGTTAGGTTAATTACTGATAGCGACCACTTTCTTATTGGAGCATGACCATCATCTTAAAATATTTCTATTGACTCTTTTGGATTGAGGGTGTTCCCATTGTCATTGACTGGCAATGCAGCTATATTATTGTCTAAACTTCCTTCGTGTACCATCACGAGTTGGGCTGAGCTGCAGAGAGTGTTCCTAGAAAGATATTTCCCAAGGTCAAAGAAGTTGAAGCTTCAGGACCAAATTTATGACTTCGAGCAATTGCCTGGAGACTCTTTTAGCACTACATGGGAGAGATTCACCAAATGCTTGAGGATGGTCCCTGATCAAAAAATTGTTGATGATGTTTTAGTTGAGATCTTCTATAGAGCACTAGATGATAATAACAAAGCTTGCGCTACACGATTATGGGAGGTGTTTCTCTTGATCAAGCGTTTGAGCTAGTGGCCAAAAGAATGGAGCAAGTGGTGAAGACCAGCAGAGCATGCGGTCAGAGTGAGAGTAGTAATACAAAGAGTTCTTGTATGGTTACCACAAATAGTGAGCAAGCAAAAGTGAATGAAGAGATTATGGAGCAACTTGCTCAACACCATATGAGCATGGCTTTAGTTTTGAAGAAAAAGCAAGCTAGTTTGAAGGCAATAGCTCACCAACCCCCAATTACTCCTGTGAATGATAAGCAATTCTTTGATAAGAATGCCTGTTATGTAAGAAACCAAGCGGCGGGTTTCCAGAATAACCCACAAGGGTCCAACTTGGACTATTAGAGGCAACGTTCCAGGAATCAAGGTCGAAACTAGTAATAGTGATGGGATGTACAGAGATAATAGGGGTGGACATTATAAGAGAGAGAGTGTTAGACGCAGAATGGGGTAGAAGAGAAGGTTACAGAAGTGGTCCTTATGTACCACCATACAATCGTGATGTCGAATCATAGCAATTGTAGGATCGAAGATATGTTTGAAAAGTTGTTGAAATGAGCAGATCATCAAGATGACACTCTAAAGGGAATGAAAGAAAATATTTCAAGTATTAATCAAAAGAAAGAGTGCCAGTGGCAATCAAGCAACTTGATCAAGAATTTGGACAAGTTTCTTCACAACTGAACCAACGCCCAAAGGGCACCCTACTAAGAAATATGGTTCAGAATCCTAAAAATGAAGGTTATTTCATGGCGGTGAAGACTTAGAGTGGCAAGAGCATAATAGATCCCCCTATGCAAAAGGTGGAAATTGGAACCACAAGAAAAGAATGAATGAAGGAACCTAGCCAGGCAGCACAGTAGAGCAACCCAAGAAGTATAAAACCTTTCCGAGGCCTCCTCCTCTTTTCACTTAACGGCTTAGAAGAAGAAAGGAAGAGGGTAAACATGAACAGTTCTTGACAGTGCACAAAATATTGTTAGTGGACCGACCATTAGTTGAGGCCCTTGAAAAGATGTTAGGTCATGCCAAAAAGATCTAGTCAAGAGGGAGCAAAAAGTGAGCCAAGACCTCTCCAAAAACATTCGATGTTGTTGTGCCATAACTACAAAATCATTAGTGCAGAAGCACGAAGACCCGGGTGCATTTACTATACCGTGCACCATAGGAGAACTGGCATTTGCCAAAGCACTATGTGATTTGGGGGCTAACATTAATGTCTCTCACCATTTTCAGAAAGCTTGGTTTTGGGAGTTTGGTACCTATAAAAATATGGTTGTTGATGGTAGACAGAATAGTCAAGAAGCCTATAAGATCTTGTATGATGTGTTGGTGAAGGTAGACAAATTTATATTTCCTATAGATTTTTTTATACTTACTGTGAAGTTAATTTTGCAGTTTCGATCATCTTGGGAAGACCTTTCTTAGCCACAGGTTGAGCATTAGTAGATATGGAGAAGAGTCCACTTACTTTCAAATTTGTTGAAGAAGCAGTGGTGTTTCAAATAGGTCTGCAGAATGGGGAGAGTTCTGAGTTACAAGTTATCTCAATGATATCAACAGGTGAGGATGATAAACCCAAGATCTTGATAGAATTAAGGCTTGGGGTTGACCCATTGGCATCTGTGTTGATGAACTTTGATGGTGATGGTGTCCCTGATTATGAGGAAATAATAAATACTCTTGGGGCGTTATTTGGGCCGAAGGGACAAGTAAGGTTGGAGCTGGATTTATGCAACAGGGAAAAAACACCACCTAAAAAACCCTTGGTAGAAGTTCTACTACAATTAGAGTTGAAGGCATTACCATCACATCTGAAATATGCATACATAGGAGAGAATAACATCTTACCAATCATCATTGCAGAAAAGTTAAGTGAAGCTCAAACAGAAGCCCTAGTCATAGTTCTCAAGAAGTACAAAAGAACTATTGGGTAGACAATTGTAGACATCATTGGCATAACCCCGTGGATATGTTCTCATAAGAATTAGCTAGTCAAGGATTATAACTCGAGTATTGAACATCAAAGGTGGTTAAATCCCCCAATGCAAGAGATTGTGAGGAAAGAAATCATCAAGTGGTTAGCGCAGGATTAATCTACCAAATCATTAATAGTGAGTGGGTGAACCCAGTGCAGTGTGTTCCAAAGAAGGGGGCATCATAGTGGTTTCGAATGAAAAGAAATAGTTGATGCCCGTGAGACAAGTCACTAGATGGACAGGGTGCATGGACCATAGGAAATTAAATGCTTCGACAGAAAATGATCACTTTCGTATGCCATTCATGGATCAGATGTTTTACAGACTAGCAGAAAATGGATGGTATTGTTTCTTTGATAGATATTCTGGCTACAATAAAATCTTTATTGTACCTGAGGATCAAGAGAAGACAACCTTCACATGCCCCTATGGTACCTTTGCATTTAAGAGGATAACCTTTGGGCTCTGTAATGCTCCAGCCAGATTTTAAAGATGTGTGATGTCTATCTTCTCAGATATGGTTGAAAGTACAATTGAAGTGTTCATGGATGACTTCAGTTTTGTAGGCCAGTCCTTTCAAGAATGCCTTTCAAATTTGCGTGATGTGCTGTAGAGATGCGTAGAGAGTCACTCGATGCTAAATTGGGAGAGTCAAAGAGGGCATCGTACTCAGTCACAAAATTTTGGGAAAAGGAATTGAGGTGGATAAAGCAAAAATAAAAGTGATAGAGAAATTTCCACCACCAGTTTTAGTAAAAGGTATTAGAAATTTTTTAGGCCATGCCGGATTCCACCATCATTTCATAAAGGACTTCTCTAAATCTTACAACCTTTGTGTCAGTTGTTAGAAAAAGACACAAAGTTTGTATTCGATGAGGCATGCATGCATGCCTTCAAAGAATTGAAAAGAAGGCTAACCACAGCACCCACTATTGTCGCTGCAGATTGGCCTCGACTGTTTGAACAAATATTTGATGCGAGTAGGGTTGCACTTGGTGTGGTATTGGGACAACGAAGAGAGAGAAAGTCCTGAATTCGATCTATTATGCCAGCATAGCACTTAATGTTGCCCAAAAGAATTACACTATGACCGAATAAGAATTGCTTGCATTGGTGTTTGCATTTAAAAAATTCCGTTCATATTGTTAGGACTAAAGTGATCGTGCATACTGACTATGCGGCGCTCAAATATCTGATGCCAAAGAAATACACAAAACCACGATCGACTAGATGGGTACTTCTCTTGCAGAAATTTAATTTTTATGTGATTGACAGAAAAGGGTTAGAAAACCAGGTCGTCGATCACCTTTCGAGATAGGAAGATAGGCCATGATGAAGTTTGTTTATGGGCTGGACATAAATGACTCATTTCTCGATGAAAGAATTTTGGCAGCATCACATGATCTTATACCTTGGTTCACAGACTATGCTAGCTATTTAGTGAGTGATATCGTGCTTCCAGATTTGAAAACCCATCAACATCGCAAGTTCATGCATGATGTAAAGAAATTCTTCTATGATGACCCTTATTTGTTTCGCATTTATGCGGATGGCATCATCCCTAGATGTGTTCCAGAGGTAGAGATGATGAACATTCTCAAAGCATGTCACTCTTCATTGGTAGGTGGCCATCAAAGTGGAGCTAGACTGGCTTATAAGGTATTGCAGTGTGGCTATTACTAGTCATCTATACACCAAGACGCCCGTGATTATGTAAAGTCTTGTGATCGATGTCAAAGAGAAGGAGGAGTTTCGCAAAGGTATGAACTTTCTGTAAATCCTATTTTGGTCATAGAACTATTAAATGTGTAGCGCATTGATTTTATAGGACCTTTTTGTTAACTCTCACGGTAACAAGTACATTCTGGTTATAGTTGATTATGTCTCCAAGTGGGTGGAAGTTGTGTCTCTACTGAACAATGAGGGTAAGAGTGTTATGGGATTTCTCCGAAAATGTATTTTTCTAAATTTGGTATGACTTGGGCAATTATTTGTGATGGAGGTTCTCATTTTTGCAACTGACTTCTCAAAGATCTCCTTGAAAGATATGGTGTGAAGCACCATGTGGCAACCCCGTATCATCACCATACTAGTGGGCAAGTGGAAGTATCAAATATGGAAATAAAGCAAATCTTATTCAAAAAGGTGAACGTGAATCGTACTGATTGGTCAAGGAAGTTGGATGATGCTTTATAGGCCTACCAGACTACCTTCAAAACTCCCATCGCAATGTCTCTATATCGCCTCATTTTGGGAAAGGCCTATCATTTATCGGTTGAACTTGAACACAAAGCATTGTGGGAATTGAAGAAACTGATGCAAGTGAATGAGCTTGATGAGTTTAGGCTGCGAGCATATGAGAGCTCAGCTTTGTACAAACAACGAATGAAGATTCAACATGACCACAGAATTGAAGATCGCCATTTTGTTCCAGGAGACATGGTATTGCTTTATAACTCTAGGTTGAGGTGGTTTCCTAGAAAACTCAAATATAAGTGGATGGGGCCTTTCAGAGTTGTGTACATTTTTAGTCATGGTACTATCGAGTTAGAGAGTAAGGATGGAAAAACCTTCAAAGCCAATGGGCAAAGGGTAAAAAGGTACATGGGTGACATGGAAGAGATCAAAACGGTGGAAGATTGGGACCTTGAAGAGGCATAAATGCAAAACCTTCTTATTGTGCCGCGACAATAACTCAGGTGCTTCCTGGGAGGCAACCCAAGGTACACCCCTTGCACCTTTTCTTTGTGTTGTTACTTTTAGGACAAAGTATCCCATATAGGTGGAGTGGTGGAAGTTATGGATCAAGATGAAGTCTAAGTTGCCTCAAGTCCAGAACTTCCACCATTTTTTATCCCAAGGTTTTCTTGTCATGCTTCATTTTCCTTGTGAAAGTTTATTTTCCTGTTGAACCAGCACGTTTAGGTAGTATAGATGATGGGTAAATTCATAGTAATGTTATCGTTTGGAATATATATATATATATAGTTCTTAGATTTTCTTTAAGCTTTTGATGCAAAAATTTGGTACCGTCAAAATTTTTAAGGTTATGAGTATTAAGGCATTCATACATTTGTAAGTATCTGGCAGTGTTTCTTCTGATATTGTGAAGGTAAACTAACACTGAAAGAATGATCTGTGAGTCTATACTTGATTATGGATGCAATTGTCATGTGTGTTATGAGCTTATTTTGCTGCATTCATGCATCTTGTATGCACTCAAAACTTACATTGTTAGTCTAAAGTTGGTATGGTGATGTGATGGATATGGAAAGGATCTTAGCCCTTTGTTTTGTGAGTGAAACCACTTTTAGCCAAAAATAACCCACCAGTTAAGTGAGAGAATCCTTTTTCTAAATTTTTGAGCTTATCATGTACTCATTCTTTCTTGATACCATGCTAGCTTAACCTTGTCTGATGAAATACCTTAAAATTGGCCTTGGTCTATCCTTGGACATGTGAACCTTTATTGAGGCCAAAGGCCTAAGGTGAGAGTGGATGTAGTTGGTCGCCCTGGTTTGAGGCATATGTATTGTGTACTTCACCTGAGGCTAAAAACCTAAGTTGAGGGTGGCCCTTATTGTGGTAAAGTAGAAGTGATAAGGTAGTTAGTTGGGAAATCAAGAAACAAATGAAAAAGCATGATCCGAGTGAAGAAAAAAGAAGAAACGTTCTTATAATTTAAGAAAAAAAGTAGCAAAAATGAGTTTGAAATCAAGGAACAACTCAAAAAGAGAAAGAAAGCACTCGAGAAAAGTTCAAAGCAAGTGAACAAGGAGGGATTGATGAAAAAAGTGTTGGATTATGAAAGCAAAAAGTGTTGGTAAACATGATTCATGGATGGCTTTTAGTCACTACTTACCCAAAATGTCGCACCAAAGCACCTTGAGCCTATGTTACAATCCTTTAAGTCCTAAAGAGATCCAACTCCACTCTATCACCAAGACATAAAATGAGTATAGAGGCAAGCTTGTGGTGTTAGTCAGTATGCATTGAATTTCAATTGTGAGAGTGAGAATGCTTCCTCAGTCCCTAGATTCTAAATGTTTTTAAGTGAGTATGAGGGATTTCTTTCCAATGAGGGCATTTACACCACTTGAGTAGCATATGACTATACCAGTGATTCTGGACGGTTGATGCTCCTTAGCTTATCATAGTTGGATTATCAGGTCTCTCATGAAGTTCTGGTTTGCTCAATAACTCTGCAACTCTATTTTGAAAATAGTAGTTGGGTGCCTGAACCAAATTAGCTATTGTATATGTCATTGATATAGCTACTATGTATTTCTCTTTGTCTGTGTAGATTGAGTCGTCACTTGAGGACAAGCAACAATTCTAAGTTGAGGGTATTGATGTACTATCAAGTTACATCACAATTGATGCCTAAAACAAAGAATTTTCTGTGTTTTTAAAGCAACTTTTTAGTGTTTTGATGTGTTCTTGTGTTAATCTTGCAGAAAACTTAGGTTTCATGATTTTGAAGAAAAGTTACAGATTTTGCTGAAGCATTGGCTATATGCGCCCTCCTACGAGTCGTAGCTCACACTACGAGTCGTACATTGTGTCATAGTAGGAATCAGAGACAAAAAGTCAGAAATCTACCAAGTGAAGGTCAACCCTACGAGCCTAGCCTATGAGTCTTAAGACACACTACAACTTGTATAGGTGGACTCATAACAAGAATCTGAAAGCCAAAATGTTGGACCAAAAACTGAAGACCAATACAACGAGACCATCATACGAGTCGTAGCTCGAGTAATGACCCGTACCTATGGGTCGTACTAGTTCAGTCCAAGATGCCAAGAACATGATACGAGACCCCGACTATGACTCGTAGGCCAAACTATGAGTCATCATTACGAAACTTATCAGATGCCAATTGTCTTTTCTGCATAATTCCTAGGATTGTTTTGTAAATACTATAAATAGTTTAAGTTAGTTTTTGGAAAGGGAGTTCGAACAATAGACGTTTCTCTAATATATTTTGAAGCTTTTCTTAGGTTTTGAGAGGAGATTCTTCTTCTCTTTGGGAAACCCATTTTGAGGATTGCAAATCTTGTTTTGTACTCATTGTTGATCAATCACACTTGTGAGTTTGCAACTTTTGGTGCTTATCTTCTCCATTGTTATTGGTGAAAGTCTCAACTATGAGTATTATATGCATTTTTATGGGTTTTATCTTAGCCATGAGTAGCTAAACACCCATAACTTGAGTTTGTGGGAACCATGGGTAGTTGACTTGAGATGACCTAGGTTTTATACATGTCTATGATTGGGGTTTTGCATGTATTGTTTATTTCCCTTCATGATTAATGTTGCTTGATGGTGGCCAACACCAAAATTTCATACTATCACGATCCGCACCAATATAGTGACGAACAGGAAAAGGAAAGTAGATGATATGATTCGGTTGATGTTTTTCCCTTCTAATCGATCAAACCTGACCAAGGGGAGGTTGATTGGGACAATAGGTAACGGTTAGTTGGCACACCATGGGGGCTGACCAAGAGCCATGGTGAAATTGGACATTCACTTTTACAAGAGGGTTGGAAGAACCTAAGTTATTGTCTTGCATTCAATTCATCGATCAAAGTTATGTTACATAGGGTAATTGAGTCAACGAGCCATGGGGAACACAATTCCCAATTTGCCCCCAAAATTGAGTGTTTTCCCGAATTTTAATTAGTGTTTATTTTTAGTGTATTTGAAACATAACAAACACACATCCCCAATCTAGAGATTGTAGTTATAGATACTAGGAATGATTAATAGTGAAATCTTATAGTCAAACTCTGTATTCCCTGTGGATTCGACCCTAACCTCGATTAGATTAATTACTGATCGCGACTACTTTCTTATTGGAGTGTGACAATCATCATGTATAAAACTACAAAACCATGGTCAGGAAGTACTTCCCTAATAATCTTGCTAGCCACTGGAGCCCGTATCTACTAATAGTGTCCTGGAAGCGTAGGACACTATCCAATCCCGAAGTAATGATCTGGGCCCCTTAAAAATAGAACGAGTTGGTTAGACCCGATCATTCTTCCGTATGCCCTCTGTGTAGATAGCCTGCATACCCTCAACATACCACCAGCAAGATAGAGCATCTAAAGGTGATGGTGACCATCATTAATTACTGATCGTGACTACTTTCTTATTGGAGTGTGACCATCATCATGTATAAAACTACCAAACCATGGTCGGGAAGTACTTCCCTAATAATCTGGCCAGCCACTGGAGCCCGTATCTACTAATAGTGTCCTGGAAGCGTAGGACACTATCCAATCCCGAAGTAATGATCTGGGCCCCTTAAAAATAGAACGAGTTGGTTAGACCCGATCATTCTTCCGTATGCCCTCTGTGTAGATAGCCTGCATACCCTCAACACACCACCAGCTAGATAGAGCATCTAAAGGTAACGGTGATGCATGAGATGTGGCAGAGGACTCTTTCTCTAACTCGTTGCCGAACTCTGTCTCTGACTCCTCTCTAGATAGAGTCATCTACATGGAAACTCTATCTTTGTCGCCTTCCTCTTCAGACTGGGGAGAGCGGACAACAATAGCTTGGGTTTGGGCCTGGCCGATATGTCTAATGGCAGCCCTTACTTATGGTTGCTCAGTGTCCGCGTCTGGCTATACACTGAACTCCTCAAGTGAACCACTAGAACATATCTTTACTAGCTCACCCTCAAAATCAGAAAGTACAAATGTTTTAGAAACATCAACACAAGCAAGAACATAAGAGCTTGTCCCTGAAGCATAGAAACTCACCAATTTTTAATAACAATACCAAAAGCTAGCCACAAAAGTGAGGAGTGATATCATCGTCCATCCCTACATGGTGATATCGTGCAAGCAAGAGTATACATTAGTATGTTGGAATTTACTAAGTATGTAAGCATGATATACATTAATGAAGATCTTACATAATAGCAATATGCATAGACATAGCAATAGAATAAGGACAAGATTGCATGAAACAATGCACCTTCAAAATCATGTGTGGAAGCATCATAAAATATTTCATATCCTAGTAGATATACATATGTGGGAATAAGATCATATATAATCAACAATAAGTTCATACGGACAATTACATGAAATTTTGATGATCCCTCTAGACTGAAGAAAAGAGGAGTACTTTGCCAAGGTAGACCCAAACCTTACCCTATAACTAGGCTTTATCCTAGCATGGTGAGAACCCATCATTTGGCCTAACTCTTTAGGCTCTATTCTAGCACAATGAGTGTCCATTACTAAAGCTAAATGGATCCACTAGCATACCTTATAGGCATATAAATATCATCATCATTCCTATGGTGACACCTAGTTATGTGACTTGAGGATTTATGTAAGGACCATTGGAGATAGTCAACCCGCACACAAGCTCATTTGGTGTTAAGTCATATCCCACCGAATATATAATCATGCATATACATAGACACCATCATAGTTTGGAAATCATACTTTTATAGCTTTGTAAAATTGACATTATAACCTCATCATATCATAGGAATTTTCCATCTTTAGGGTCGTCGTCGTCGTCGTCATCATCATCATCATCAGCAGCACCACCACCACCACCACCACCACTATCACCACCACCACCACCACCACACCACCACCACCACAACCACCACATCAGCACCACCACCACCACCCCTACCACCCCCCCCACCCCCACCCCCCCCACCCCCCCCACCACCACCCCCCCCACCCCCCCCCCCAGCCCC
>JAOTQR010088391.1:0-34238 GCA_025774065.1 Solanum ossicruentum
CATGACCGAACCATCGCAGTCTCGCTTCCCTCATCTTTTCGCCCACCGGGGCCACCTCTAGTTTCTCCCGAATTATCACAGTATTTAAAACTGCAATTTAAAGTAAGCTAAGAATTCATGAAAGTTACTTAGAAATAGTTTGTGACTCCTTGATTGAAAGGAATCAAGGATCAAACCCTCATACCTTGACTAATGAAAAGGTTTCAAGAGGAATTTAAAGGAGGAAAAGCTTTCCTTGAATCCACAAGTTTCAATCCACAAGAGTTTCTTGAGAGGAAATTTCAAATGTGAAGAATGAAATTGAATATTAGGAATAGGGTTTTAGGTCATTTGGAAGTCTTTAGATATAACTTGGGAAAGACCAAAAGACCCTTAGGATAAATCGTACTTATGAAAATGCCATTAATGAAATGAGTTGAAAAATTGCACGTCGTCACTTCACTGGAGGGTTCATGGCCTATGTGCCATTACACGGTTCGTACACCCGTCTGTGAGACAACACTTAGGAAAAAAAATTTCATTTGACAAAGGGTGACCCACACTTAGAAAATTCTTACAAAAATCATCTATACAGGGGGCTTCATAGGTCGTGTGAGGTCACACGGTCCGTGTGACTGCTCGTGAGACCATGCTTAGAAATTTTCAAAAAGAATAATCTAAGTGAGGTTACAAAAGAGGCATCACTAATATGTGAATTCATACTTGCCATATAGGTGCCCGTGAGACCACACTTAGAAAAATTTCAACAAATTTCTTCAAGAAAGGGTGCTTCTAATGAAGGTCGTATGGACTGTGTGAAGCTTCACCGATCGTACAAGCATCCGTATGAAGGTACCAAGTTACAAAACGTGATTCCACACTTAGAATATAATTTTGAGAATAAATTTCATGATACCCCACCCCCACGGTTCATGAGATGCCACACGGCCAATTGGGTACCCGTGTGGCTTGCCTTGGAAAAATGGAGGCAACACAGCACAAGAGGGCTTTACAAAAATGGGCATAACTTCTTCATCCGAACTCTAAATGAGGTGAAAATGGATGCTTTGGAAAGCTAATGCTTTGGAAAAATAGAGGACTTCAAGTTCCATTAGAAGAAGGTGATATGGAAGGAACTGTACAAAATGATTTCGATATAAATATTGGAAGTTCGAGCGACCCCTACATTGGTAAGGAATTTTAGTCACTTGATGATTCATTTAAGTTCTATCCAGATTATGCTCATCATAGTGGTTTTACTGTACATCGAGGTCGTATGACTATATAAAAAAAGATAAATCAACAATTGGTCAAGAGTTTGTATGTTCAAAGCAAGGATTTCGTTCGAAGAAAAATTTAGAAATCAATAAACCACGAGATGAAAACTAGAGAAGGATGTAAAGTGTCGCTATATATGTCTAAGAAAGAAAAAGGTAAATGGGTTGTTTGCAAGCTTGTTGTTGATCACAATCATGAACTTACATCTCCAAATAGTCAAAAAAAATTGCGGTCAAAAAGAAAAAAAATCTAAGGCCCAAAAAAATCTTATTAACTTGTTTGATGACTCTGGAGTTCGTCCAAGTAAGATAGAGTCAATATTGATGAATCAAGCTGGAGGTGTAGATCAATTGAATTTAACAGGTCAAGATATTCAAAATTATTTGAAAACTAGAAGACAAAAGAATCTAGAGAAAGGAGACGCACAATTAATGTAGTATTTCCAAAAGCGTCTATCCGAGAATCTAGGTTTCTTTTATGCAATCCAGTTGGATGTAGATGGTCATTATAGCTAATTATTTTTGTTGTAGATGCTAGATTTAGGATTGCTTATAAGAAATTTAGGGAAGTAGTTGCTTTTAATCCTACATATTTGACAAATAAATATAAGATGCCTTTTGTTCCATTTATTGGAGTTAACAATCATCATAAATCTATTTTATTTGGTTGTGCTCTACTTTGGGGTGAAACTCAAGATACTTTTGAGTGGTTACTTCATACTTGGAAAGAGGCAATGTTTGGAGTTGCACCTCATACAATCATAACAGATCAAGATTCTGCCATAACAAATGCAGTTGCAACAGTATTTCCTAACATTAAACACTACTTTTGCATGTGACACATAATAAAGAAGATTCCAGAATATCTGAGTCATGTTTACCATCAGTATAAGGATTTCAATAGCAAGTTTAGATGGTGTATTCATGGTACAACCACTCCTAAGGAATTTGAAGCAGTGTATCCAAATAATGCAATTTGTGAAAAATGGGTACCAACATATGTGCGTACTACTTTTTGTGCAGGCATGTCAACAAGTCAAAGAAGTGAGAGTATGAATAAATTTTTTAAAGACTATTTGAATTCTAGTACTCCAATGAGTGTATTTGTGGTACAATATGATAAGGCTATTGACGCTAGATATGATAAAGTGAGGGAAAAGGATTACAAGACAAAATATTCAAGGCCAAACTTGAAAACTTTGTATCCCATGGAAGATGAAGCAGCAAAGAAATACACAAGAAAGATGTCTCAGATTTTTCAAGAAGAACTAATTCAATCTCAAAAATTTATCTGTGAAGATATTGAGGTTAAAGACAGAATAAACATCTATAAAGTGTATGAGCTTCAAAGTCAAAAGCCGTCGTATATCATTAGTTTGGATATTGTATCGAAATGAGCTATTTGTTCATGCCACAAGTTTGGGTTCATGGGAATTCTATGTAGACATGTACTAATGGTATTTATAAAAAAAACGGATTCACTCGCTTCCATCAGTTTATTTGTTAGACCGACGGAATAGAAATGCAACCAAAGAAAATGTTAATGATCCCTCAAATGAAACAAAAAATTTAAAATCTTCTACTTTATGGTTTAATAATATTATGATGCATTCTATTGGGTTATCTGAATGAGATACAAGGTCTAAAAAACATTATCAATTTGCACATCAAAGATTACTGCAATTGTGTGGAGAACTTGATGAACTTCCTTATATGAAGAAGATTGTGGAGATGGCGGTTTAGTCGGTGAGAAACACTGTGAAATAAGCTCTTATGAACAAAGTCAAGATATCTCCCTACTTGACCCTCCAGTAGTGACAAATAAAGGGCGTCCAAGATCTTTGAGAATGAGAGGTGCTCTAGAAGTTACTCAGAAGATCAAGAAAGCTTCATCTCCCAAGACTAAACAATTGTCTTCTCAAAATCAGAAAAGGAACACAAAAAGCAAGAGAAAGGGAACAAGGTACTTTCACTTTACGTGATGCATATTATTTCTATTAGAAGTTACTTTGGTATAACTTCTAAAACTTCTTGTGCAGTTCAAACTCTAATGCCGATGATACACAGGAAAGTATAACAATATCGTCTAACGAGACTCATACAGTGGTAATTTTTTTTAGCAATAGCTAATGTCCAGATCGCTTGTTTTTTATGTACCTTTTTCTTAAGACTAACAACAATCTTTCAATTTTATTTTGTAATTTATAAGCAATTTCAAAGATATCCAGAGTTATATCAAGGAGATATTGAGAACACAGATTATGCTTATGTCCAGTTAGTTAGTTTATGTACAAGAATTACTTAATGAGCATAAACAAAAATTGACAATATATCTTCAAATAGCAACATATCTATCATAATCCACAAACATTTCTTATGTAAGTCTATTTGATTTTTATTGATAATGGTGCAATGAAACATAAAGTGAGGCTTATTCAAATGAGATTTGACATATTATCTAGTCAAGATAGCTAAAGAGAAAGGTTCATTGACTAGATAGTGCACATAATAGAGGCCTATTTCTCTTCTTGTATGTTGCTTAACTTAAGCTTCGATACACTTGAGAATACAATATCCCATTTTTGTTTTTCAATTTCAGAAATCATGTTGCCATCAATAGAAGGTGCCCAAGTATCTTCAAAGCTGTTTGTCTGAGTCCAACACACGCTCTCAGGTGGGTTTGCAGAATCAAAGAAAAAAGAAGTACTATCTTTCTTTGTTTTTGAATTGTTCCTCTTATTTTTTCTTTTGGGGGTCTCAGATGGTGTAGCATCATTGCTACTCTCAATTTTTTCCTTCTTGCGCTTGGTACCAGTTTCCAAGAAATGAAGCACCTCATTCTTTGATCGAAATTTAGCACCAGAAACTGGTTCATAATAATACTTATCAACCATTCCGGCAGTGATGCCCGAGGTGCGAAGTTTTGATTCCATCTTCCAATTCTTCGGCAACCAGCTCGGCCACTCTACATTCACCTCTGCTGATCTATTCACTTGATTCACAGGCATAACTGTCTCAGCCATTGGTGCCACCTTCTGCATAGCCAAAGTACTCTCCATCTGTGTTGGTGTTAAATTGGGTATGTTTCCTTCATTTGTTGTTGTTTCAGTGTGAAACGATGAATCTGATGGTGAAGAGACATTGAGAGGATCACTCCCAGTAACAATTACTGGTGAGATTGGTGGGATGGATGAGTCGGCGGCGGCGTCAGTCATCGTAGGGTTACTAGTGGGGAAATGAATTGAAAGAACCTATTCAGGCATTTGGTTTAAGTGATTTAGTTAAAGGATCCTATTTATAGTGAATCATCATGTGAATTAAAAAAAATTTGGTGAATGCAATTAATTTTTTTTCCATATTTATAGTGAAGTATCATGTGAATTAAAGAAATTTGGTCAATGCAATTAATTTTTTTTCCCATTATTAAGTATATAAACTATTTTACTTTATTTATCCTTATTGTTTAGAAAATACAATGAATTTGGTCAATTTGAGTTGAGCTTCTTACAACAACAATTATTTTATTCTTAATTTTTCTTTTCTTTTCTTCCTATAATCATAGATTTTTTTTATTAAAAGAAATCTAAATTAAAGAAATTTGGTCAATGCAATTTATTTTCTTTTCATTATTAGGTAAATATCTCTTCTACTTAATTTAGCCTCCCTTCTTTAGAAATACAATTAATCGAGTCACCTTCAATTGAATTTTGTACTAAATTTGTTTTATTTTATACTTTTTATTTTCTCTTCTCCTAAAATCATAAATTATGTTTCTACTATATAATAAGTGAAACCTTTGGTACCACAAAAACCATTTAAGTAAAAACAATATGGATGTATCACTTGTTTCTATGTATATATCACCTGTCTGACGACTTCACTATTTTATCTTTCTGTAAAATTATTGTTCATGATGCAATGATTCAATAAGTGAAGCCAATTTTGATGAGATTTAATAGATTATCTAGTCAAAATAGCAAAAAAGAAAGGCTCATGTCATTTTGGCAGTTTTTGTGGGTGTTAGGCCATGGATTGGTGCTGCATGGGGCTCCGACGCAAAATTCCCAAAATATCATATGAGTGGGTCCGCAATGAACTCGGCAAGAGGCCCAAGTGGCTTGACGGTATTGATGGAGGCTTGGTAGGATTTTATGGGCCAAGGAACAGGAAACAAGCCATTTTGGCAGTTTTTCTGTAGGTGTTAGCCCACGGATTCTGGCGATGCATGGGGATTCAGAGGAACATTGTCGAAAAATCATACGAGTGCGCCCACAACCAGGTTGCCCGATGGAGTTCGTGGAGTCCAGGTTGCCTTTTATAGGCCAAAGAATAGGAAACATGTGATTTAAGTAGTACTCTGTGGGTGTTAGACTACAGATTTTGGTGCTGCATGGGGCTCCAGTGCAACATTCCCAAAAATATCATACGAGTGGGTCCACAATGATCTCGGCAAGAGGCGCAAATGGCATCACGACGTTAGTGGGGGACTTGTAGAATTTTATGGGCCAAAAAATAGGAAACAGGTGATTTCGACAGTTATCTGTAGGTGTTACCCCATAGATTCAGATGCTACATGAGGCTTTGGCACAACATTCCCAAAACATCATATGAATGGGTCCGCAACTATCCCGCCAAGAGGCCTAGGTGACCCAACAGAGTTGATGGAGGCCTTGTAGGATTTTATAGGTCAAGGAACAGAAAACTGGTGATTCGGGAGTTTTCTGTGGGTGTTAACAAACAGATTCTAGAGCCGCATGGGGCTCTCCTACAGTATTTCTAAAATATCATACGAGTAAATTTGCAACGAGCCCGGCAAGAGGCCTAGGTGGCTCGGTGGCATTGGCAGAGGCCTAGTAGGATTTTATGGGCCAAGGAACAGGAAACAAGCGATTTCGACAATTTTCTGTTGGTGTTAGCCCTTGGATTCTAGTGCTGCATGGGGCTCCAACGCTATATTCCCAATAAGATCATACGAATGGGTCCAAAAAGAGCCCAGTAAGAGGTTCAGGTGGCCCGGTGGCATTGGCGTAGGCCTAGTAGGATTTTATGGGTCAAGGAATAGGAAACAGGTGATTTCGGCAGTTATTTATGATTGCTAGCCCACGAATTCTGGCACTACAGGGGGCTCCGGTGCAACATTCTCAAGAAATTATACAAGTGGGTCCGCAACGAGCCTGGCAAGAGGCTCAGGTGGCTCGGTGGCATTGGCGAAGGCCTGGAAGGATTTTATGGGCCAAGGAATAGGAAATAAGTGATTTTGGCAGTTTTCTGTGGGTGTTAGCTGATGAATTCTGGTGCTGCATGGGGCTTCGGTGCAACATTCTATAAAGATCATACAAGTGGGTCCACAACTAGCCTGGAAAGAGGCTCAGGTGGTATGACGACTTTGGCGTAGGCCTAATAGGATTTTATGGGCAAAGGAATAGGAAACAAGCGATTTCGAAAGTTTTCTGTAGGTGTTAGCTCACAGATTCTGGCGCTGCATGGGGATTTTGCGTAATATTCTCAAAAAATCATATGAATGGGTCCGCAACGAGCCTGATATAAGGCCTGATGGCGTTGGCAGACTCCTAGTAGGATTTTATGAACCAAGAAACAGGAAAAAAACAATTTTGGCAGTTTTCTTTCGGTGTTAGCCCACGGATTCTTGCGCTGCATAGGGCTCCGACATAATATTCTCAGAATATCAACAATCCAGGTAATAGGTCCAGGTAGTCCGGCGGCATTGGCGGAGGCCTAGTAGGATTTTATGGGCCAAGGAATGGAAACAAGCTATTTCAGTAATTTCTTTGGGTGTTAGCCCACAGATTCTGGCATTGCATCGGGCTCGAATGTAACTTTCCTGAAAAATCATATGAGCATGTCCGTATGAGACCAAAAGAGGCCCAGGTAGCCAGCGATGTTGGTAGAGCCCTGGTAGGATTTTATGGCAAAGGAACAGGAAGTAGGCGATTTCGGAAGCTTTCTATAGGTGTTAGCCCATGGATTCTGGCGTAGCATGGGGCTTCGGTGCAACATTCCTAACAAATCATATGAATGGTTCTGCAATGAGCCCCAGGTGTCCCAGCAACATTGGCTTAGTCCTTATAGGATTTTATGGGCCTAGTAATAAGAAATAGAGAATTTCGATAGTTTTCTATGGGTGTTAGCCCACAGATTCTGGCATTACATGTGGCTCCAGTGCAACGTTCTCGAAAAATCATATGAGTAGGTCCGTAATGAGCCCTGAAAGATCCCTAGGTGGGGCCAGTGGCGTTGGGGAAATCTTGGTACGTTTTATGGGCCAAGGAAGAGGAAATAAGTGATTTCGGCAGTTATCTGTGGTTGTTACCCCACGGATTCTGGCGCTGCCTGGGTCTCCTGCATAACACTCCCTAAAAACTATACAAGTGGGTCTGCAATGAGCCTGGTAAGAGGCCTCGGTGGCTCGACTGCGTTGGCATAGACTTGGTAGGATTTCATGGGCCAAGGAATAGGAACAAGCGATTTCAGTAGTTTTATGTGGTTGTTAGTCCATGGATTCTACCGCTGCATGGCGCTTTGACATAACATTCTCAAAATATCAATGAGTGGGTCCGAAATGAGCCCGGCAAGTGGCCCAACAGAGTTGGCAGAGGCCTGGTAGGATTTTATAGGCCAAGCAACGGGAAACAGAAACTTTTGGAAACTTTCTGTCGGTGTGAGCCCATGGATTCTGGCATTACATGGGACTCCGATGCAACATTCTTAAAAAATCATATGAGTGGGTCTGCAACGAGCTCAGCAAGAGGCCCAGGTGGCCCGATAGCATTGACAGAGGCCTGGAAGGACTTTATGGGCCAAGGAACAAGGAATAAACGATTTTGGCAATTTTCGATGGGTGTTAGCTGATGGATTCTGGCGCTGCATGTGGTTTCGGTGCAACATTCCCAAAAACTCATACGATTGGGTCCACAATGAGCCTGGTAAGAGGCCCAGGTGACCCAGCAGAGTTGGTGGAGGCCTTATAGGATTTTATGGGCTAAAGAATAGGAAACAGGTGATTTCGGTAATTTTCTGTAGGTGTTAGACCATAGATTCTGGCGTTGCATGGGGCTCCGATACAATATTCTCAAAAAATCATCAAGTGCGTCCACAACGAGCCCGACAAGAGGTATAGGCTGCCTGGTAGCATTAGCGAAGGCCTGGAAGGATTTTATGAGCCAAAGAACAGGAAACAAGCGATTTCAGTAGTTTTCAATAGGAGTTAGTCGATGAATTCTGGCACTGCATGGGGCTCCAACGTTATTGTTTAGAAAAATCATACGAATGGGTCTGCAACTAGCCTGTAAAGAGGCCAAGTGGCCTGACGACATTGGCATTAGCCTAGTACGAATTTCTGGGCTAAGAAATAGGAACCAGGCGATTTCGAAAGTTTCTTGTGGGGTTAGCTCACAGATTTTGGCGCTTCATGGGGCTCTGGCGCAACATTTTGAAAAATCACACAAGTGGGTCTGCAACGAGCCTGACATGAGGACCAGGTGGCTCAGTGACGTTAGTGGAGGCCTGGTAGGATTTTTTGGGCCAAGGAACAAGAAACAGACGATTTCGACAATTTTCTTTAGGTGTTAGTCCACGGATTCTTGCATTGCATGGGGCTCCGACGCAACATTCCAAAAATATCAATGATCCCAGTAAGAGGCCCAGGTGGTTTGCTAGTGTTGGCAGAGGCCTGGTAGGATTTTATAGTCAAAGGAACAAGAAATAGGTTTTCGACAGTTTCTTTGGGTGTTAGCCTATGGATTTTGGCACTGCATGGGGCTCCGACGCAACATTCATGAAAAATCATACAAGCAGATCCGCAACGAGCCCAGAAAAATGCCTAGGTACACAACGTGTTGGTGGAGGCCTAGTAGGATTTTATGGGTCAAGGAACAGGAAGTAGGCAAGTTTTACAGTTTTGTGCAGGTGTTAGCCCATGGATTTTGGTGCTACATGGGGCTCCATCGCAACATTCCCGACAATTCATACGAGTGGATCCACAACGAGCCCGCTAAGAGGCTCAAGTGGCCCGACGATATTGCCGGAGACCTGGTAAGAATTTATGGGCCAAGGAATAAGAAACAAGTGATGTTAGTAGTTTTCTATGGATGTTATCCCACGGATTCTGGCGCTGCATGGGGTTCTAGAGCAAAATTCTTAAATAATCATATGAGTGGGTCCGCGATGAGCTCGGGAAGAGGTCTTGGTCGCTCGATGTCGCTAGCGAAGGCCTGATAAGGTTTTATGGGCCTGGGAGCAGGAAATTAGTGATTTCGGCAGTTATCTGTTGGTGTTAGACCCTGGATTCTTGCTCTGCATGGGGCTCTGCGCATAAATTCCCTAAAAATCGTATGAGTAGGTCCGCAATGAGCCCGACAAGAGGTCCAGGTGGTCGACTACATTGGCATGGCCTAGTAGGATTTTATGGGCCAAGAAACAGGAAATAGGCAATTTTCGTAGTTTTCTGTGGTTATTAGTCCACGGATTCTAGCACTACATTGGGATCGGCGTAACATTCCCGACAATACATACGAGTGGGTCCATATTGAGCCCGATAAGAGGCCCAGGTGCCACAGCGACATTGGGGGAGGTCCTGAAGGATTTTATGAGCCAAGGAATAGAAATCAGGAAATTTTGGTAGTTTTCTATGGGTATTAGCCGAAAGATTCTGGCGCTGCATGGGGCTCCGGTGCAACATTACCAAAAACTCATACGAGTACGTCCGCAATGAGCCCAGTAAGAAGCCTAGGTAGCTCGACGGCGTTGGTGGAGGCCTAATAGGATTTTATGGGCCAAGGAACAGAAAACAGGCGATATTGGGGAATATGAGTCTTGGTATGAATTTAGGGTCTTGAGTTTTGGGACTGGAATTTAGGGTGAAATATGAGTCTAAGTGTTTGAGAGGATATTGAGGAATGTTAAGGATGATATGAGGGTAAAATAAGGCTAAGTATATGTATTTTCAACTATGGGAACCCTTAGGCCCAAGACTTATAAGTCTTGGACCGAAAGAATTAAAACAAGCACCAAAAACAACAGGGCGTCGCAGAAGCATTACGAAAATCCCATTGGAATCTGCATTTTCTGCACAAATGAGTTTTAAAAAAATGGGCATAAATCCTTCGTCTGAATTCGGAATGAGGTGAAACCAAGTGCATTGGAAAGCTAATTCAAAGGGATTTAATTTGGTAGGTCATGGACCACCCAGTACTTTGTGTGCTAAGAGATATTCCCCTTCAAAGTTGGCCTTCCTAAATCGCGTTTTTTTACGATTTTTGGATTTTGATACGGTTGTTCTAAAATTCGGGTTAGACCCATCTCCCATTTAATTTGACCCCCTGAACAAGAATATGAAGTTGAATTTTTGAAATAACAAATGAATTTTTAGATATATGGAAATCACGATTCTGGGTACTTCCGAGGCACATTTTCGGACACTTTTTTGGGGTCGTTACAATATCTGCCCCTTGGGAACATATGTCCCCGAATGTAAAAGGGTTGTACAAGACAAGAGTGATCATCAACAAATCAGCCCCGACAAGAATGCAATATTAAATTAAAAACACCATTTTTAAAAATACCAATATAAGTGTAAAATCATCATAAACTTGCCAACTTAAACATGAATGACATAGGGGTTGAACCATCGGACTTGGAATCATAGAAAGGACTTGGCATGTCATCACAAGCTTGAATAGAGTGAAATAGATATGGATATAACTTCTCTATGTCCACACCATCTCTCCTAGAAACACATACGAATAGACAATTCTTCCAAAGGGCCTTGACAAACACTACATCATTATCAATCAATCAATATCTCTACTTATCCATCCAATACCTCCATCGGAACCTCCTTCTAAGCCAACTTATCCTCCACCTCACCCACAACTTCAAGGAGTTTTATAGCACTAGGGTCACCAACATATTCCCTCAATCTAGAAGCATGAGAAACCGGATAAACCATACCCCTACTATAGGCCATTCCCAAACTTATGCAACCTTACCAACCTCCCTCTACGCTCTATAAGGACTCACAATCCTCAACTCAATTGTCAATATTAAATACACCTAACCTACATGGTATCATAACCGACATCTCCCCCTTGGGAGACAACCCCCACTCTATCATTCTCCCACCCATAACTTCCAACTCTAATAAGGTGGAAATCAAGGCCTTGCCCAATCTAGTCCTCTTAACCCAAGAAGATTTGGAACCATCAAAAACACTATACTACCATTCTCAACTTCCTTCAACCTAACTCCCTATCTGGCTGACCGATGGAGTCTACTAGGCATCTCCTTACCACCATTATCAGCACATACTAGGCTACCTAGAGTACCAACCATAACACTAGCCTTACCGAAAAAACCAACGCACACTCATACCATAATCCCTATGGAGTTCTAACAACCTTCTTGTTATCCTCAACTCACACCTATCATATTTAGCAACAATCCCCTCATCATACAAGACTTGCAACACTACCCCTAAATAATTCACAAGCTCTAAACAAATCAATACCTCATCACTAGAGATCACTACAAACATATCAAGGTAGGGTTTTAAGACCCTATTCATGAAACCCATATACACAACTGATGCATAAGCCAACCAAACAACTCCACCAATATTCAAAATGCTCACGCCTAGTCTAAAAGGACACTTAGGGATATCACCTACCCTTACCCTCACATGGGGACAAAATCTGAACCAAAGATCAATCTTAGAGAAGTGACCAACCCATCATAGTTGACTAAATAGATCGACCATCCTTACTCATCGTATTACAACCTTACGGGCTCTACACTCATTAGAAACATGCTATGCAAGTAGCCCAAATTACCCCAAGGACCTCAACACAACAAGCTAAGTCAGCATCCCACAAAAATACTTTTACTATGCATTTACATACATTCAAAGAAGCAACACTCATTTTCCAAATCATTTCAATGCACAATTAGGATAAAAAGCTAAACACCATTTATAACAATTCATACTTAGGTTCAAATACCAAAATTTTAATTTCATAGTCATAATACTTATGCGTAGGAATAGCTCATCCATATACAAAATAGAGCAAACATCCAAGATGCTTAAAGAGCCAAAATCAAAGACATATATGTGATCACAAGATTTGTCATAACCGACCTTTTATCAAAATCATATCATAAAACGAAATTGGGCTTACCCACAACATAATTGTTCAAATAATTTGTGTATATGAATGCATATGCTATGAACAATGAGGAAATAACAGGGGTAATCAATACTCCATTTAGAAATCAACATTTATAATATGAAGTTGAAGTAAAAACATAATTAATTTCATATTTAAATTCATAGTGTAATCTCTCATGCACAAATAATTTCAAAAAGGGAACATGCATACTTATAACTTCATAAACCCAAAGTAAATCTTCATATAACTATTTAAATCATATTAAAATCATCAAATAAACGCTGCCCATGCATCAATAGAATTTTAGAAATCATAATATTCAAATCTCAAATTAAAATAAGTAAAATCCATGTAGGTTTTCTTGAAAGTAATTTTGGGTCTCCTTGATTGGAAGGGATCAATGATCAACCCTCATACATATGAATCCTACTAGCACCAAGGAATACACAAGAAATAGCAACTCTTGGAACGATCAAATCAGCCTACTCAAAACGTCGGTCACGACATGGCCTTACTTAGGGTCAACTAAGTCATAGGAGTAACAATAGAAGAGAACCTACTCACAATCTCTGGTAATAGCCTACTAAACCCAAGAGGCTCCTAATATCCAAGGAAGTCAAGGTCTAGGATAACACCTAATCACCTTTATCTTACTAAAGTCTACCTTAATACCATCACCAGGAACCATGCAACCTAGGAAGGCAACCTCTTACCACCAAAATTCCCATCTCTCCTACTAGCACCCAACCTTATTCCTTAGACTTATTATATTACCCTCAAATGATTCACATGCACTATTTCATTAGGAAGCGAACCATATTATCATCACCAAAACCACCATAAACCTATTAGGGTAAGGACTAAATATCTTACTCATGAGACTTACAGGCATAACCGGTGTACTGGTCAAACCAAAGAACACTATCCCAAAATTCAAAATATCATAAAGGACATTCAAAGTCTCATCCACCACTAACAACAATTCTATAGACAAAACAACTTAGGTTCAACACCTCCATTTCTCTCAAGATGACAAATGCAACCCCTTAGAGTCTAATTGTACCTTAGGGCATGAAATGAACCTACCTCCCTTGCTACCATTTTTTCATGCCCCGAGCCTACACCCCGGATGTGGCCGACACTAGAAATCCATTTTTGGCCCCAAGCGTACCACTTGGCGTGGTGACTTACTCAGCGGAAGACTTACCAATAATGGAAAAGGGCTAAATAGATGCAACTTGCTACTTTAGAAATTGTCTGCATAAGCTGAATATAAAACTCAAAAGCAACATCTGAAATATACTGATACTAAAGTATTGACTCATGATCTATGGAACTTCTACTAAATTTGTCTGAAAAGATAGACCCCAAGTAGCCAGAACTAAAAGTAAAAACTGAAATCAACCACCATAACTCGAGAGCCTCTAACTGAGAAGAGGCCTCACCAATTGGATGAAAGTTGTCTAGTCCTCAACAAAGCGGCTGCTGAGGAGCTCTGTCACCTGCTTCTGCTTCATAAAATGATGCAAGTCCTAAAGACATCAGTACGTGGAATGTAAAGTATGTAAGATGTCCAGAACATTTAAATCAGAATATCATAACATATCATGGAAGGCACAATCATCATCATAAATGAGTTATAGCAATAATCATAAGACTGGTATGCTGAAAATAACATGCCAAAAATTTACAAGTAAAACTTAATTTCTTAGCTTGGGGAGTTTCTCTAACCGACAACCACCATTATGTGCTTCGTGGTGATATAGTGTCTTGCCCACACCGACAGAGCTATCCCGTATTTTGTTGGGTTTGGGAGGCGAATAATTAGGGGAGTGGATCTCTCCCAAATCCGGGTCATCTTAGTGGCTAAAGAGGAAGGTACTGTAGTACAATCCTATCCTATGATGGCTACATGGTTTATGAGTTCAAGTAATTTATTCTACTCTCACCCATATTGATGCTCAATACTACTCCCGAAATGTTTTATATAGATCATACTTAAAGAATTATAAATTCTTGAAATCTGATTTTTCTTGGGGACTTAGCCTAGCATGCTACTTAGCTTTCTCAACTAAATTCCTTTACTTGATTGAAATCTAACATCTTCTCAAATATTCTTTAACATATAATTTACTCAGCTAAAATGCAAGATTGATTCAAGAAAGGAGTTCTTTACCTTGTCCTAAACTATGTGCTTTATGGGAGTTCATGAAACCCACATGAATCCACATGAAATCATTCATAGCTTTAAATCTTTGAGTCACTACTTTAAATGACAATTATAGAATCAAGAATCATCTTTTTTTTAAATCAAGAATCAATGCATACGTAAAGAAATTTTCTAAACTTTGCAGGATTTTCATGAAAGTACTTGACACCAAGACTTGAGACTTTTAGGATGGAAACTAGGTTATACTTTCTAAAATATTCTAAAAGTAATAATTTTAGAGTGGCCTTACATACCTTGGAATGACTTCTTGGAAGATTTGGAGAAATCTCTAAACTCTACTATTGATTCTTGAATTCTTGAGCGTAAGTTCTTGAGAGAGTTTGCTTGCTTTTAGAGAATGATGAATAAAATAATATATTAGGGACTAAAGACTTAAAATGGATTAGTTTAGGATAGGGTTTGAGAAATGTCGAAACTACCCCTCCCCATTAAAAGAAGAAAAATCGCTTCCTCCTGCACTAGTGTGCGACGCGCACTAGTTTATTATTACACTTTTTCGCGAATTTCTAATTTGCATCAAATCTAAGAGAAAAATCAAAGTGCGGTTCCGCGTCCACTCCGTGTCGCAGAAAGGGCGCAGAAATCCCACTGTTTTAAGCTCACTTGGACAAAAATAATTTGCATTTTTCTGAATTTTTGCCAAGTCAAGACCATTTTCCGACTTGATTTTTCGTACTGATCGCAAATTCAGTCTCGAATTTGCAAATGGAGCAAGGGAAGACACATTACGCATAAGGTCAATTCTAGGGGTATTTTTACTATTTCATGAGGTCTTACACATTTAACAACCTCCCAGTCAAAGACGAGCTCATTAGGGGATCGGGGCTACCTCTATAGGTTCTACCATCCATGAAGACACAACATGCATGCAACCATTCCATTACTATAGTGACATCTAATTACACCATGTCAACTCCAACAAGCCATAAACCAAGATCTAATACAATACAAACCTGGACCATCACCTATGAACCTTCTAGCAACAATATACCTGACAAAAGGATAGACACCAAAGATCCACATATCAACTTGGGCACACAAGAAGCCCCACCATCAACGCAGTAGAATAGAGAAGTAGTGGCACACCGGGCCTAACAATGGATGCACATCAAATCTAAGGAAACTTCAACTTATTGGTAATAGCATCAGGTACCTCAACCCCTCCTTGAGGCACTTGATCAACATAGCCACTATGGTCTAAAAGTCGACCACCTTTACACCCTCTTGGAATAAATGGATAATCCACAAGCTTGTGACCTACCTTACTACATCTAAAGCAAGCACTAATGTTCCTCCAACATGAGCCATCATGGTTCTTTCGACACACTTGACACTTGAGATCAGTCATCCCACCATCACCTCGTTTATCCTTATAGCATTTACAAGTACAATCCTTCTTCTTATGCTCCTCCTCACCATAATGGAAACAAGCATTGGTGCCTCTCAAGCATGGGCCTCTATTATCCCCTCCAAAATTAGAACACACACCATTAGGGGCAACACCACCAATACCTATACATTTGAGACTTTTGAACCTACCCATATTATGGGCCCTCTTGGCCTCATTACCTCTCCTCTCCCCACTATAAGTCTCAGGAGGAGCACCCACTTGATGATTGAGTTGAGTTGCCAATGTTGTCACCACTTTGGCTACCCATATAAAATTTTGAACTTCCATTTGATATATCACCGCCTTGAGTAGCTTGAGACATATCCTGAAATGTAACGGTTAGGGTTAGAAATAAGCCCCAAGGATCTAACTCTATCGCATGACATGGATCATGAAGAAGTGAAACATTTTCCACAACGCATCATAGCCTCCTACCCATAGTTGTGGTGCACAATACAACCATGAATAAGACTCTAATCGACGCGGTGTGTTGGACTCTAAGGATCTAACAACCTAGTGCTCTCATACCAAGTCTTTCACGATCCAAAGTAGGGCCTAGACGTGACATTAAATGGGGAGCCCAAAGGGTCCCCAATCAAGCCTCTTAACTTGTCATTGCACATCATTGGTCGCGAAAGCATGTAAAAAGGCATAAAGTAAGAATAAGGGGAAAGGAACTAAGGGTTATCTTGCAAAACATCGCCATCAAGAGATAAAGAATCTAAGCTCAAATCATAGATGCATAACTTGTCCAACAAACACCTCTAAATGTATAGATAAGAACAGAGGCCAAGACAAGGTAACCGGGTTCACCCTCATAGTCAAAATAAAATAAAGTAAAGTGTCTCAAAACAAGATAATAGAACATAGACCAAAGTCCCCGAAATGGAGGACTCACCAACTAGCTTGAGTAGCACCAAACTAGCCATGTGGAGGAGGTGGATGATCAACTTGGGCTTCTATCACTACATGGTGATATAATGTAGGCAAGAGTATGTGTTAGTACGTCTGAATGTACTAAGTATATAGGATGCAATACAATAATAAGTAGGCATCATAGTCAAAATGCATAATATTAAGCAATAGACATAATATGACAATATGACATATATGTTCAATGCTTAAGTAAAACATGCTCAAGTAAACCATGCTCATATAGGATATCGTATGTGAAGAAGAGACCAAGCTAGTTGTTCAAGGTATAAACCCCTTGGTGGTTGTGTGGTGTAAACCCCTCACATGGATGATGGTAATTACACCTTACCAATACGGTGACAAAGTATAAACCATACGCATGGTTGATGAGTATAAACTCCCAACATGGTTACACGGGCTCTTGTCCACTGGATCGAGTATGGTCTAATGTAACACTTTATATAGGATTTATCATATGCTCTAGTGCAATACTTCATAAGTAATAATCATATATATAAGCTCATTTCATCATCATAACATCATTCATATCATATCTCATGCTTTGGACCTTCAATTCCTCAAGAAACCTTAGTTGGACATTTTATCAAACACTTTGAGGGTGTAAACTGGAGGTAAAAGACCATGCAATTTAGAGATAAAATCATGCAAGTAAATCTATTGTGAAACCATCAATCAACACCTTGCATCACCTCCATGACATTCACATCAAAATCCCTCATCAAATCAAACATTCGATTCAAGATTTGGAGCTTAAAACTACATAGCTTTAACATAGTGTGTAGTGAATTTCATAGTAATCAAGACCCATTTATAAATCAACTTTAAATCATGCAATTTGAGTAAAATGAAGCTTGGGTATCATGGGTAAAAGGAACCCATGAAAGAAACCCACATACCTTAGCTTTGGAGAACGATTGAAAGAGATTGAAGAAGGAGACTTGAAGCTTGAATGAAATCCTTAAGATTGTCTTGAGTTTTGGGACTTGAATTTAGGGTGAAATATGAGTCTGAGTGTTTGAGAGGATATTGGGGAATGTTAGGGATAATATGAGGGTGAAATAAGGCTAAGTATATGTATTTTCAAGTGTGGAACCCTTAGGCCCAAGACTTATAGGTCTTGCACCATAAAAATTAAAACAGGCACCAAAAACAACAGGAACACGTTGCAGAAGCAACGCAAAAGCCCCCCACTGGAATCTGCATTTCCTGCACGAATGAGTTCTACGAAAATGGGCATAAATCCTTCATCCAAACTCGTAATGAGGTGAAACCAAGTGCATTGGAAAGTTAATTCAAAGGTCTTCAATTTGGTAGGTCATGATACACCCAATTCTTTGTGTGCTAAAAGATATGTCCCTTCAAAATTGACCCTCCTAAATCGAGTTTTTTTGCGATTTTTGAATTTTGATATGGTTACTCTAAAATTTGGTTAGAGCCATTCCCCGCTCAACTTGACCTCCTGAATAACAATATGAAGTCGGATTTTTGAAATAGCGAACGAATTTGTAGATATATGAAAATCACGATTTCGGGTACTTTTTTGGGGTCGTTACAAACATATAATCACCTTAGCTATCACGAATATACGTGTTCAATAAAGAAGCACAACCACACCAAGAAACTAAGTTATACTACATCCGCTAAGGTCCATATGCTTTGGTGTCCATCATCATATAATAATAAGTTATCCGTTTAGAACACCGGTGCTCGCACCAATGCCCGTCACACCATTGGTACGAGACCCCTATTTTTCACCCTTACCCATTCTCTATTTTATTATTTAGTCTTAAATTAGAAAAACATCCTTCGACAAAGTTTAAAAAGTCTTAACATAGCTTGAATGTCGAACACGCATCACAAATCCTCAAGATTTTGACTTGCCCTTTCGTAAAGCTTCCGAACGTTCCCAATCTATTAATATGCATTATTCGTAAGTAAAAGAATTCATAAACACCCATATCACCATATGTCTAGCTCATATTCAAAACTCACCCAAATATATACCCAAACCTATAATCTATCTCCTAATCTTGATACCAAATTTAATGGGTCAAATATCATATTTCTTGAATTTCAGATTTAAAGAAAGCTTAACATTAGACACCATAACTCATGTATTCAAGTTATAAACATATTTTAAACATCATCCTTCAACCTAATTAGTAAATTTGTTCAGTATGCTACTGCTAGTACTCCAAAATACGTAATAAATCTTTATCAACTTTGGAGAATTATTGGAAATAAAGTAACATGGGCTACCACTATTTTTTTAATATATGAATCAAGTTTTATATAGGATATTAAGTAAATTAAAAACTTTAATTTATTAATCACCAATTACAATAATTGTTTAAAATTTACTCATAAGTTGGTGTCTAGTGTCCAAAATAACCTAACCGGTCATTACAATGCATTATATCAAATTATCGAGAAATGTAAATATTATGGTGAATATTATTTAATAGTATTCTATGTTACAAGGTGCAGTTTATTTTTGACTTATGATAGGCCTCCAAATAATGTCTTCACATTTATGCAGGTTGCAATCTTCTAAAATTTGCTCTAATATCATGTCTGAATTTTTAAACAATGAAGTTGATCCTAATATAATCAATTAAAAAAAAAGGTGTCTCAACGACAGAGTAGGATAGTTTGGAGAATTCAGGTATATATTTCATCATAATTGAGTTTAGAAAGTGTACATTAGGATATTAATGAATTACTTTGAAAATTTATTCAAAAGCAATTCTATATGTTGGGACGTTCTTATACTTTCTTTCTCTTGTAATATACATTGTAAATCACTTTAAACTCGCAGTTAGTCGATCTTGATCTAATTCTGTGTTGAAGTGTTGTATTAAAAAATTACTTAGAACAAAATTTTGTAAGGAAAAAAAAACTCTTGTACAACAAACTGTAAATAACAATAATCAATAAGATGACCCAACTCTCCCTTGTTTATTATTGTGTTCACCTCAACGTTCAATGAAAATAGTTTGATTGTTGTTTTTTAAGTGCTGAAGAGATTATTTTACCAAATTAATGCGTCTTATTAGTGCAAAGACATGCATTATTCGAACCAATGTAATGTTAGCATAATCAATATCAAAGGCACTTAAAACTCATATTTTGTAAAAGGTGAGGTATCTAGTTCATAATTAATTTTAAAAGTCTAGCATATATAAAATCACGCAAGTATAAATGTAAATCGATTTATGTACATGAATTAGTTAATGAGCATAAATAAAAATTAACAATATAACTTCAAATAACATATTTGTTGTAATCCACAAATAAAATAAGATTATATATCTCATTTCTTATAGTGCATGATGCAATGATACAAAAAATAAGGCCGATATAGATGAGATTCGACAGATTATCTAGTCAAAATAGCAAAAAAGAAAGGTTCATTGACTAGTTAATGCAAATTATAGAGGCCTATTTCCCTTCTTGTGTGTTGCCTAACTTAAGTTTCGATACACGTGAGAATACAATATCTCATTCTTGTTTTACAATTTCAGAAACCATGTGGCCATCAATAGAAGGTACCCAAGTATCTTCAGAACTATTTTTCTGAATCCAAAATACGGTGTTAGGTGGATTTGCAGAGTCAAAGTAAAAAGGAATATATCTTTCTTTATTTTTGAGTCACTCCTATTTTTACTTTTGGGGGTCTCAGATGGTGTAGTATCACTATTATGCTCGATTTTTCCCTTCTTGCGCTTGGTACCAATTTCCAAGAAATGAAGGACCTCATTCTTTGATTGAAATTTAGCTCCAGAGATTAGTTAATAGTAATATTTATCAACCATTCCAGCAGTGACGCCTGAGGTGCGAACTTTTATTTTGATCTTCCAATTCTCCGACAACTAGCTCGGCCATTCTACATTCACCTCCTCAGATCTATTCATCTGGTTTACAGGCGTAACCATCTCATCCATCGATATCACCGTCTACATCTCCAAAATATTCTTTATCAGTGTTGGAGTAAGATTTGGTATGTTTCCTTCATTTGTTATTGTTTGAGACTAAAACAATGAATCTGATGGTAATGAGTCATTGAGAAGATCGGTGCTAGTAACAATTACCGGTGAGACCGGTGGAATGGATGAATCGGCGGTGTCAGTCATTAGAGTTACTAGTGGGGGAAGGAGTTGAAAGAACCTCTTCGAATAATTCAATAAAATATTTTTGGTACTACAAAAGGCATCTTAGTCACATGCTTCTATGTACTATATATGTCTCTGTGAATGTATTATATGTGGCATTCTCTTTCACTTTGACTGTTTGACAAATTTATCTTGTTGTGCTTCTTCTTTTCATGCTATCAAAAAATTCTTTCACTTTGTAAATCTTCTTCTTCTTCTAGAGAAAAGTACAGAAGTGAAAAAGGGTTGTTTCATTCTTGAAGAATTAATTAAGTTTTTTTGTCTTTTTTCCTTCTTTTTTTGGATATAAAAATCTTATCATTTTTAATTTTCCTTTTCTTTTTTCTCTTGAGTGTAAAAATCTAATGTTTTTCCCCTCTTTTTTCTTTTCTTTTGAGTGTAAAAATCTAATTTTTGTCCTCTTTTTAAAATGTATATATTACAAGGAAGGTGGTGATTGAAATGATGAAACTCTCATTTTTTACTTACCTTATGAATGCGATATATGCTAAGGGTTTTGGTTAGAGTTTTTTGGGATAGCCATATCACGGCTAGATCAATTTTCTTATTCCCCATTTTTTTCTTTTGCAAATTTATTAGTTTTCAGCCAAAGAATCAGAAAATTTAGGATTAGATTCAATTTAGTTCCATTAGTGTTGTTTGTTGTTTTAGGTGATAGGTAAGGTAGCGATTTTTGGCTGAAGTAGTAAACTTTTATTTTGTCCGTAGAATTTTAAGTATATAATGTTCGCTGTAAATTCCTGATTACAAGGAAGGAATTTAATTCCATGTGAAATAACAAGTATGAAAATTAATTCACTTTTACCTTTATAGGATCATGACTATGTGGAGGTTATGCTCAATTCTCTTAGTGATGAAAAATAATCTAAAAAAAAGCCTTTCAAATATCACAAACATGATTATTAGAAAATAAATTATTTTTTAATTATTACATTAATCTGGGAGTAGACATCTAAGTTATTTTATTTCTTATTATGTAGGAAATACAATTTTGTGGTCAATTTGACTGAATTGATTACTAAATTCATGTTTTATATTTTAATTTTACTTCTCGTAGAATAATGGGAAGAAAATGTAACCTTCAAAAAAAAAACATTGGGTGATCAAATGACCAAACACCAAATTACTAGAAAGAGTTTTTCTTTTCATTATTAAGTAAATTGGATTATAAATAATTATATAGCATTACTACATTTTATTTAATATTATTCTTCTACACTAAATTAAACTATCTAGAAATGAAAATATTATGGTGAATAATTTTATCATAGATGAGATACAACGATACTATTTTAAATGAACTTTATAATGGGAGTCATACCACTTGGATCACATTAATAAATTAATTTTTCAGATTTATGAGGCATTGAGGATGTACTCCTTTTTTCACTTCTAATTTTAGAGGATCTATGTCAGAGTTAGATTGAGTATGTTTCCTTCATTTGCTGTTGTTTCAGCCTAAAACAATGACTTTGATGGTAAAAAGTCATCAGGAAGGTCGCTGCCAAAAGTAATTACTGATGGGATCGGTGCGATGGATGAGTCAATGGCGTCAATCATCGATAGATTTACTAGTTGAGAACGATGTTGAATGAACTTATTCAGACAATTCAATAAAATATTTTGGTACTATAAAAGGCATTTCAATAAAAACAATATAAATGTATCACCTATTTCAATGTATAAAACACTAGTTTATATGTATGCTCATGTATGGGTTCACTTAGTACACGTGTTTCTATGTACTACATGTAATTCTATGCATGTATTATCTTTTTTTTGTGTGTGTGTGTAAAAATCATATCTTCTTTTCCTTTTCTTTTTTCTCTTGAGTGTAAAAACTTGATGTTTTTTCATTCATTTTTTTTCTCTTGAGTGTAAAAAACTAGTTTTTCCCCTTTTTGAAATGTTTTAGCTTTATATATATTACAAAAAAAGATAGTGATTGAAATGATGAATCACTCAATTTTTACGTATGAATGCAATATATGCTAAGAATTATAGTTAGAGTCCTTTGGGGTTGCATATCACAGCAAGGCCAATTTTCATATTTTTCACTTTTCTTTCAAATTGTATATTAGTTTTAAGACAAAGAATTAAAAAATTTAGGATTAGATTCAGTTTAGTTCCATTAGTTGTTGTTTGTTCTTTTAGCTGATAGGTTAGGTAGTCATTTTTAGTCGAAGTTGAGAGTATTTATTTTGTCAATTAGAATTTTAATTATGCAATGTTCATTGTAAATTCCTTATTTACAAGGAAGGAATTTAGTTTCATGTAAAATAACAAGCGGGCTATTTTTTTTTAGTTGATACAATTTAATGGAGTAACAAAATCAATTCACTTTTACCTTTATAGGATCATGAATCTATGGAGGTTATGCACAATTCTCTAAGAGATGAAAAATAACTTTAAAAGCCTTTTAAATATCACATAAATGATTATTAGAAAATAATTTTTTTTCTTTTCATCATTAAATAAATCAGGAAATAGATATTCAACTTTTTTATTCCTTATATTATTTAGGAAATACAATTTTATGGTCACTTTGATTGAAATTCTTACTAAATTCATTTTTTATATTTTAGTTTTTACCTGCCCTACAATAGTGCAAAAGAAATGTAACCTTAAAAAGAAAACTTTAAGAGATCAAATAATCAAACACCAAATTACTTGAAAGAACTTATTTTCTTTTCATTATTAAGTAAATTGGGTTATAAATTATATAACATTAACACATTCTATTTAATATTATTTTTATACACTATATTAAATTGTCTAAAATAGCAATTATTATGGTGAATAATTTTATCATAGATTAGGTACAACTATTACTATTTTAAATAGATTTTAATGAAAGTTGTACCACCTGAACCACATTAATAGATCAATTTCTGAGATTTATGAGGCATCAATGATGCACTCCATTTTTTACTTGAGATTTTGGAGGCATCTGGAATGTATTCAGCTTTTACTCGACTAGTGACACGTCTATGCTCTTGCCTACATTGGTTTGGCTACTTATTCTTCTGATACCACAATGAAAATGACTTGTGTATATGGACTTTCCACATCCCTCATAGATCTTATTGGTCGTGAACACTATTGTTACTATATAGTGGAGTTGCATAGGTCCTAGTTTACTAGACAGGTAGGATAGGTTTATACACTTGGTTATTGATGGTTTAGCTGGTTCTACTATATACCTTGTGTATTTATGTATCACCGGTAGTAAATAACAATATAACTTCAGACAACATATCTATTATAATCTCACAAATAAAATACGATTATATCTCATTTCTTACCTAAGTCTATATGTTTTTATTGTTCATGACGCAATGATATAAAAAGTGAGGCCAATTTAGATGAGATTTGGCATATTATCTAGTCAAAATAGCAAAAGAAAAAGGTTCATTGACTAGTTAGTGCACATCATAGAGGCCTATTTCTCTTCTTGTGAATTAGCTTAAGTTTCGATATACTTGAGAATACAATATCTCATTCTTGTTTTACAATTTCTGAAATCATGTTACCATCAATAGAAGGTGTCCAAGTATCTTCAAAACTATTTTTTTTAATCCAACACACGCTCTTAGGTGGATTTACAGAGTCAAAGTAAAAAAGGAATACTAGTTTTCTTTATTTTCGAGTCCTTCATCATATTTTTGCTTTTGGGTGTCTTAGATGGTGTAGCATCACTGCTACGTTCGATTTTTCCCTTCTGGCCCTTTGTACCAATTTTTAAGAAATTAAGTACCTCATTCTTTGATCGAAATTCATAATAGTATTTATCAATCATTCGGGTAGTGATGCCTGAGGTGCGAACTTTATTTCGATCTTCCAATTCTTCGACAACCAGTTCAGTCACTCTACACTTACCTCCACCGATCTATTCATCTGATTCACAGGCGTATTTGTCTCAGCTGTCCGTGCCACCATCTGCTTTTCCAAATTATTCTTTATCAGTTACAGAGTTAGATTGAGTATTTTTCCTTCATTTAATGTTGTTTCGGACTAAAACAATGAATTTGATGGTAAAAGGTCATTTGAAAGGTTGCTGCCAAAAGTAATTACTGGTGGGATCGATGGAATGGATGAGTCAATGGCATCAACAATTGGTTAGAGTTACTATTGGAGGAAGATATTGAATGAACCTATTCGAACAATTCAATAAAATAGTTTGGTACTACGAAAGGCATTTCAATAAAAACAACATGAATGTATCACCTGTTTCTATGTATAAAACACATGTTTGTATGCATGCTTATGTATGGGTTCATTTAGTACACGTGTTTCTATGCATGTATTAGATGTGACCTTCTCTTTCACTTTAACAAATTTGTCTAGTCGTGCTTCTTCTTCAAGAATTCAACTTTTCCTGTTCTTGAAAGTAAATTACCATTGAAGCTCAAAAGAGCTAGAGAAAGGTACATAAATGAAAAGGGTGGTTTCATTCTTGAATAATTAGTGAAGTTTTTTAACTTTTTCCCTTATGTAGTTGGTGTAAAAGTCTTATCTTTTTTTCATTTTTTTTCTCCTGAGAGTGAAAACCTATTGTCTAATTTCCATTCTTTTTTCTTTTCTCTTGAATGTAAAAATCAAGGTCTTTTTACCTCCTTTTAAAATATTTTAGCTTGTATATATTACAAAAAAAAAAAGTGGTGATTGAAATGATGAAACGTTCAGTTTCGAGCAAGATTGCCTTTCTTCACTATGTAAATAGAGGGTCGGGGGAAGAAGTTCCAGAACCTACCTACTTACCTTAAAAATGCGATATGTACTAAGAATTTTGGTTGGAGTCCTTTGGATCACAATATCATGGGCCGCTTTTTGTATTCTCCACTTTTCTTTCAAATTGTATATTAGTTTTCAGCCAAAAAATTTAAAAATTTAGGATTAGATTCAGTTTATTTCCATTAGTTGTTGTTTGTTATTTTAAGTGATCGGTTAGGTAGCCATTATTTGATGAAGTTGTAAGTATTTATTTTATCAGTTAGAATTTTCATTATGCAGTGTTCACTGTAGATTCCTCATTTATAAGGAGGGAATTTAATTCCATGTACAACAACAAGTGAGCTATTTTTTAGTTGCCACAATGGAATGGAGTAACAAAATCAATTCACTTTTATCTTTATAGTATTATGAATCTAGGTTATGCTCAATCTCTAAGCGATGACAAACAACTTTAAAAAGCCTTTCAGATATCGCATACATGATTATTAGAAAATAAATTATTTTCTTTTCATCATTAAGTAAATCAAGAAATAGATATTCAACTTATTTTATTCTTTATATTATTAGGAAATACAATTTTGTGGTCACTTTGACTGAATTTATTTTCATATTTAAATTTTTACTTGTCCTGTAATAGTGAAAATTGTAACATTCAAAATATATATATATATATATATATATAGGGGCGCACACACACATATGCTAGTTAATATTATTCTTATACTCTAACAACCCATCTTGAGATGAGAAGTCCCACATCGGCAAACACAAGAGAGATGTTGGGTATATAAGTAAAGAATTGGTCTATATACTGTGAGGCACATTTTAGGGTGAGCCCAAAGGGACAAATCCATGATGGGCTGGCCCAAGAGTAGACAATACTTCACAATGTTGGGTAAGGTCGTTACAGGTGGTATGAGAGCCACTCTTGTGTCAGCCTTTTCGATATGGGTTAGAGTTCAACTGAGTTTAGGCGAATCCCACTGAGTCGAGGCAGACCTCAGTGAGGACGCTGAGTCCATAGGAGGTGTATATAACAACCCATCTTGAGATGAAAAGTCGCACATCGGCAAAACACAAGAGAGATATTGGATATATAAGTATAGAACTGGTCTATATATTGTGAGGTGCTTTCTGGGGTGAGCCCAAAGGGACAAATCTGTAATGGCCTAGGCCCAAGAGCAGACAATACTTTATAGTATTGGGCTAGTTTGTCACACCTCGGGAGAGTACCCTAGACGTGACTGGCACTAGAAAACTATTGCTAGTCCCAAGCTGACCACTTAGTCTCATCGTTGTCGTCCCATCCATTCATATGCGGAAGATTCAATAAAATAACTGACTATCATAAGATAATAAGAGTAAATATCTTAAAGAAATGGAACAGGAATAAAACAATCTCGACATCATCCATCAATCGTCTGTGTCTACGAAGCCTCTATAACTAACATCTAAGAAGGCGCCATGACAGGCTATGGGTACCACAATCAAACAAATATTGCATAAAGATAAATAAATAACCATCCTCCAAATGCTGGGGAGGACTCACCACGTACTGGAATCAAAGCTCTGAACCTCAACGATTGGGCTACTGAAGTCCTCGGACTACCGTATCTGCATCATAAAATGATGTAGTGCCAGAGAGGCGTTAGTACGTGGAATGTATTGTATGTAAAATGGGCTAAAGAAAAGGAAACATTATAAAAATTCTCTTATCAATCACTCAGCCTCACCTCAGAGTAAGGGACAAGACTCTATCACCTTACTATCCATCAAACATCAAACCATCACATCACATTGGAGTTCTATCATCATGAAACTTATCTGGGAGTTTCTTGGACCTACACCCATTACCTATGATCTGGTGATGGTACAACGAACTGATGCCATTACAGCATCCGCTCAGTACTTTGCCGAGGTAAAAGGGCGTACATCAGGGGTTTATAGTCATAGTAAGCCCTCTTGTGGGACTAAGGAAACATCCATTCTCACTGTCTAATCCTCTGCTACACTAGCCACATAGGTAATGAGTGCGAGCGGGACTTTCTCTTACTCATTTTTGGTGTTCAATACTCCTCCTAGGACTCAACATGCTTATAAGTCTATCAATTCATCAAGGATTCCCATCACTCAATCTCTACGCGCAAGACTATCTTTTCAAATTCAAGGGGATATATTCATCTGACTCTACCAATATAGTTTCAGCTACCGCAGTCATCAACATTCATCACCTCAGGACTTAGATTCAGTTAAACATCACATTCAGACAATCAAGGATCTAGACATCCCCTTAAGTTCATTATTCAAGTGTTCACAGAGAGAATATGCAAAGGTTAAATCATGATCACATAGTAATGAAGATTATAAAGTAAAGTTTGTACATGATGATCATCAATTCAAGATGTAAAATATAGTTCAAAGCATAAAATCAAGAACTCAAGATTATATTCAAAAATTACATGCTAAAAATCAAGAAACTTTCAAGAATCATAATTTAATAGTTTTAAATATCAATTATACATCCCAACTCTATCTTGGGCATATAGAAGAACAATACCATGCTTTTGGGTAGCTTTTACATACCTGGGAATGGAGATTTTCTTCAATGATTGAATTTTCTCTGAAAACCCTCAATTATTTCTCCTTCTTCTCTCTTAGACTTAGCGGAAAAATATTTGAAAAATAATGGGTCTAAACCCTTTTGTACGAAATTACATTTTAAAACTGACCTGGGGATATGAAAATATATCGAAAAGGATGAAATTTCCTTTCCAAATTAAAAGAAAAAAAACAGCTTCTCATACACTAGTGCATGACGTGCACTAGTGCAAATTTGCAATTTTCGCGTTCCGCGTCCTCTCCGTGTCACGGAAGGGGCATGGAAAGCTCATTGTTTTAGTCTCACTTAGAAAAAAATAAATCACGTTTTTCGCGATAAAGTTTAGTCGAGATTATTTTCTAACTCAGTTTTTCACACTGATCGCTAATTCGGTCTCGAATTTTCCATCATATCTTATGAAGATACGTTTTACGCACGATAAAGTTTAGAGGTACTTTAGTAATTTTACGGGGTGTTACACAGGTCATTACATAAACACTATATCAAACAATCTAGAAATGCAAATATTATGGTGAATAATTTTATAATAGATGAGGCACAATGATTACTATTTTAAATGAATTTTAATTATTGTCGTACCACCAGAATCACGTTAATAAATTAATTTCTAAGATTTATGAGGCATCAATGATGTAATCCTTTTTTCACTTGAGATTTTAGAGGCATCTGAGATATATTCAGCTTTTACTCGACTAGCGATGTCGCGTCTATGCTTTCTCCTACATTGGTTTTGCTACTCATTCCTCTATACCACGAAGAAAATGACTTGTTGTAAGACTTGATTTTGATCTAGGCAGTATGTATGGACTTTCTACATCCCTCATAGATCTTATTGGGCATGAATACTATTGTTACTATATAGCGCAGTTGCATAGATCCTACTTTACTAGCTAGGCTGGGTAGGTCTATACAGTTGGTTACTGATGATTTAGTTGATCTACTACATATCTTGTATTCATATATGTCTGTTGAGTTATGATTGTTGATTTCACCTTTTTGGCTTATTAGGATTCAAATAGGTTATTATTTGACTATAATAGTTTACTATTGTACCTTTCAAGCTTATAGGGTCTAGATAGGTTATTGTATGATTACAATTGTTACTATTGTATTGTACTAATTACTAATTATATGTGTTTCCTAGACTCGCTTTGATGTGATACTCCTTACTAGGTTGAGTTGGATATTAGGCTTTAGGTTGTTATGTTTCTTAGTACATGATTGTTGTTGATATGCCATTGCTTAGCATAGTAACTCTGTGGTGCGAGTAGGTTGTTGGACTTGTGCTCTTAGGTACATTTTTTGACTATATCTCATTACTTGTATGTCGTATTTCATCCTTCTTATTATCTATTGTATATTGATTATATTGTCACGCCCCGGGAGGGTACACTGGACGTAACTGGTACTCAGAGACTATTGCTAGTCCCCAAGCGAACTACTTGACCTCATCACATTCATTCATACATACATTCTACTAATCAGCAGAAGACATAAGGAAGTAAATTGACACATCATCATTTAGTCTCAAAATAGTATCATAATAAAAGGCTAGTATGAAGAACTAGCTCACAATCTTACATCAACATTTGACTCTAGTTTATAAAGCCTCTATCACTATCAGGTGGTGCCAATGACAGACTCATGGCTACCTCAATCAAAATAAAGCTAATAAGTGTCTAACTCTAAAGCAAGATGAAATAAATATCATGAATCCTCCGAAGTATGGGGGCTCACCAATCAGCTAAACGTCTTATATCCTCAACGATTCGCCTGTTGACGATCTCCAAATCTTGTATCTACATCAAAACGATGCAGTCCAAAGGGGACATTAGTACATAGAATGTACTGGTATGTAAAATAGCTGAGTGAAACTAAAACAGGTAGAATAATATAGAAACAATAATCAACATCCAGAATTGTAATAACCAATATGTCAAATGTCTATCTAAAGCAAGAATAAAGAGTAGAGAAGTGACCCATCAACCAGTCAACTCATCAATCAAATCAGACTCATCTCAAAGGAAATCAACTCAACTCATCTCATCAAATCTCATATCATCTCGACTCAAATTACTCAGTTGGAAATTTTCTTGGAGTTTTTCTTATTCGACATCAATCACTTATGAGTCAGTGATTGTACAACAATCACACTGATGTTGCCACAATCGTTCCACACTCGCCAGGTAGAGAATGAATCAAAACCATAATGGATCTGGACAATCAACTGATCAAGTCCTATTGTTTTAGGACAATAAGGTGAGGACTATCCAACTCTAACGAATTTAATTCATATAATGAAAACTTGTCCGACTCTAACGGACTTGGCCTTCAAGTGAGAACTTGTCCGACTCTAACGGACTTAGCCCTCAAGTGAGAATTCGTATGACTTTAACGGACTTAGCTCTCAAGATAGGAACTTGTCCAACTCTAACGGATTTAGTCCACTCCTGCGGTTGGTGACGTAGTTAATGAGTGCGAGTTGGACTTGCTCTTGCTCTTACTCTTACTTATTTCGATGTTTGATACTCCTCCTATGACTCAATGCTCATAAGACAATCAATCCAATCAATCTGATCAATACGATCATATCATCTCAATCAACTCATCTCAAATCAGCATCTGATCAATACGATCATATCATCTCAATCAACTCATCTCAAATCAGCATCACAGAGGCAATCATCATTCAATCAGACCCATAGAGACTCTCATCATCTCATCAATCAACATCTCAATCAATAGTTCAAGGCTTAGAACAATCGTTGGGGACAATCCAATAGACAAATCTTTAGAGTTCATTTATGAAGACTCAAGAGACTATCAAGTTTTATCAACTCATCATCATTCTCATAATCACAATCACAATTGACATTATTAATCAAGGCTCTAGACTCAATCCATATCTTCTTTCATGCATGTTTTTAAAAGTTAACACATAGGATTTATGCAATATCTCATGAAAATATTCAATTCAAAAAAGCAAGTTTATGATGATCGTCAACATATGAAAATACATGTAAAAATTATAAATTTTTCAAGAAAATGATCAAGAATCATGTATGTAGAATCAAGAACTTTCAACTTCCATCTAAGACCATCTATGGGACACGTGAGAAAACAATCTCATGTTTTTAGTTTATCCTTCCATACATGGGATAAAGCTTTAATGATCAATCTTCAAGAATCCTCCTTGAATTTCCCCCAATCAAGCTTCTCTTTTTTCTTCTCTCAAGTCCTAATCTTTCAAGTATTTAGAAAAGAACTTAGATAGGGTTTAAGACCCTATTTATGTCTCAAAACGACCTAATTTGATCGTGTTTCGAGTTTAGGAGGGGTTGGGAATTGACCGAAATGACTCTCAAATTAAAAGAAAAAATTTCAACTTTGGAATGCCCAGTCTGCGACGGGGACTGGACGCACCGGTACATTTTTTGACTAAAAACTCAAAACGTATTGAAAAATTATTTTTCTATGAAAATTCACATAAATCGCATTTATTAAATATGTTTTATGTGTAATTTTTTGTAAATCGCTTGTCGATCGATATTTTCAATTCCCGTCGAAAAAAATTATAAGTGTACGTCCGCGTCCCAAGCGTGTCGCGCCTCGGGCGCGCACCGATACTGTTTCGGAATTAATTATGAAAAATTATCTTTTGACTTGATCGCTCTAAAATCCGATCGAGATCATTTTCCCACTCAATTTTTTGTGTTGATTGCAAATCTGATCACAAATTTTTCATCAGAGCTTGGGAAAACGCATTATGCGCACGATTCCATCCTATGAGTATTTCGATAAATTTACCAGGTATTACATATATCTCCTCTGTAGTTATTTGTGTCGTAACTTCCTTATTTATATATTGTTATTTACTTAGTCATAAATTTCTCCTGGTTAATAAATCTAACAAGTATATTGTGATTCTATTTTTTTATAAATATTTTGTGTAGATTTAAATGAGCTCGTATACCTATATTCTTTCAAATGTATCACACATTTATTAATTTCTATATCGAGACTAACTTTATAGCAAGAGAACATCGAGTTTTTACATCACAAAATAAAAAATTAAAAAACTTTTGTTGTGAATTTGATTTTTCAAATTGAATGAGAAATTTGATTAATTTTGCGATAACCATTTGAATTCAAAACTCTAGCAATTCTACTCACTTATCAAATAGGAAGTTTGATGAATTTTTTGAGAACTAATCAAATTCATTTTGCCTTAGTCAAAGATTTGTAGACATTTGATTAATTAGCATAAGAATATTACTATTAAATTATTTTCCTAAAAAATAAATCTTCTAACTATATCTGAAATTTTGAATTCTAATCAAATATATGAAATAAGGTGAATAAAAATAAATTTGAACGATAGAAAGAATATTATTGAACCAATATATTATTTTCTTTAACAGAAACCTACTAACGGAATTTGAATTTTAATCACAAAATGAAAAAAATGAGTAAATAAATTGAAAAAGAGGAGTCTACTGTAGTGTATTTAAGAAGAGTTTAGCTAGATAAATAATATCAATTAAAGCTAATATAGAAAGAAAGTCACTTTAAGAAGAACATGGAAAAATAGAATTGTTGTGAATTCTACTTGATATTAAAATTAATATAGAAAAAAAGTCACCTTTTTTTGCCGCTAATGACCCGAAGTCACAATCTTCGAGTTAAAAGTGAGAAATGCTTACTAGTTGAGTGACTCTCTTATTTATTATTGTGTTTACCTCAATGTTCGATAAAAATAGTTTATTTGCTATGTTTCAAACTCATACTTTCTTTGAGATGAGATGTCTAGTCCATAATCCATGATAAAAGTTTGGGATATATAAAATTGCGTAAGTGCAAATGTCGATTGATTTATGTATAAGATTTTACCTAAGGGACATATATAAAAATTGACAATATAACTTCAAACAACAACTCATCTATCGTAATCCCATAAATGAAATATGCTTATCTCATTTCTTATTTAAGTCTATATATCTTTCTTTGTTTTCGAGTACTATATATCTTTCTTTGTTTTCGAGTACTATATATCTTTCTTTGTTTTCGAGTTGTTCTTCTTATTTTTGCTTTTGGGATTTATAGATGATATAGCAGAACTGCTACTCTTAATTTTTGCCTTCTTGCACTTGATACCAGTTTCTAGGAACAAAAGCACATCGTTCTTTGATTGAAATTTAGCTCCAGAGGCTGGTTCATAATAATATCTATCAATCATTCCGGCATTGACCCCAGAGGTGCGATGTTTTACTTCAAGCTTCCAATTCTCCGGCAACCAGCTCGGCCACTCTACAGTTAGTACTGATGGGATGAATGAATCGGCGCTGGCATTAGACATTAGATAGAGTTACTAATAAGAGAAGCGTTGAAAGAATCTATTTGGTTTATGTGGTTTACTTGAAAGGTCCTATTTATAATCGAGTATCATCTAAATTTTAAAAAAATGTAATCATTGCAAATTAATTTTTGTCCCAATTATCTAGTGTGTGTATATATATATAAATTTTTTTCCAAATTATCTAGTGTGTGTGTGTGTATATACACACAAAAAATACAATGAATCTAGTCACTTCCAATTGATTTTCTTTCCAAAGTCATTTTATTTTTATAATTTTCCTTTTCTTTTCTCCTAGAATCACAGATTTATTTTAGGAAAACATCTAAATTAAAGAAATATGGTAAATGCAATTTATTTTCTT
>JAOTQR010088415.1:0-34230 GCA_025774065.1 Solanum ossicruentum
ACCCATATATTTATATATATCTACCCATACATATATATATTTTTATCTATGTAGTATTGGGGGTGACCAAGCCTGGCTCCAGGGGTTGTAGGCCCGGGTAACTTATCGAGGGGTTGGTACCTTGATGGCCTTACTCGGGGCGTGGTAGGCCAGGATAACCTTGTTGGGGGTTGGTAACCATCAACCTTGATGGGGGGTTTGTACTCTATCAACCTCGATAGGGGGTTAGTATTCTGTCAACCTCGGTAGGGGTTTTGTCATCAACCTCATGAAGGAGTTAGTGCCTCATGCGCCTATCTAAGGGGGTGGTAGGACTTGGCTTGCACTAAAATGTTCACTCGTTACTCTCGTACTATGATCTATATAATCATGGTTTTACTTCAATCATCATTCATACATGTCATATTGCTAGTATGGTATTCATTACTTATGATTATGCATTTTGCCTGTCTACCTCTTGTGGCATTGCATCCTGCATACTTAGTACATTCAAATGTACTAACGCATACTCTATGCCTACATGATGTCACCATGTAGGAACCGACGTACTGCTTGATCATCCTTCTCCTCCACATGGCTTGTACGACTTCCACCAAGCTTGTTGGTGAGTTTTCCATTCCGGGGACGTTACTTATGATCTCTTTCTATGTATCAAGACTTTCTCGTTGACTTATTTATTGACTATGAGGGTGAGTCCGATTGCTTTGTCTTGGCCCCCACTCTTATCTATGTAGTAGAGGTGTTGTTCGACATATTATGTACCTATGTGTGAGCTTTGACTCTATTGAATCTTGATGTTCATGATATGGAAGTTATCCTTAGTCCCTATTCCCCTTGTTTACATTAGCTCTTAGTGTCATGCTAATTGGTTCCACGACTAAGGATGTGAAATGATATACTATGAGGCTTATTTGGGGTTCCTTCGGGTTCCCCATTCGCTGGTCACGTCTAGGACCTAGGCTTAGGTCGCGACAAAGGTGGTATCGTAGTACTAGGTTGTTAGATCCTCGGAGTCCAACACACCATGTGGATTAGAGTCTTATTCATGGTTGTTGCCACGTTGAGGGGTAGGTACCTCAATCACAATCTAAGGGGGTGACCTGCCTTGAATTCCATGTAATAGTTTCTTGGTCTATGATTATGGTCTCCTACCATGCATGTATTATATTCTATACAAGTTACATGATTTACAAGCATGTTTTACTTTAAGCATTGATCATGTATGCTATATTGATATTATACTTATCCATTGCTTATGATTATATATTGTCTTATGTGTTGTTGCATTGCATCCTATATATTTAGTACATTCAAAAGCACTAACACATAATCAATGACTACATGATGTTACCATGTAGGAACTGGAGCACCTCTCGATCATCCTCTACGTGGTTAGCTTTGGCATTTTGGATGATAAGCTTTGTTGAGTGCTCCAGTCTGGGGACACTAGCTATGCTACTATTGCTTTTGTTTACTTCTTCATATTGAACATTTGATACTATGAGGGTGATCCCAGATCTTCGCCCCTGCCAATCTATGCTAGAGGTGTTGTTGCAACAAATGATGTTATTATTCTATGAGCTTGACTCTTGCATGTTTTATGATTATCGAAGACTTCCCTTTGTCTTGTTTCCCTTTTTATATCTCTTGTTGTTGATGTTTTGCTTCCGCGACCAAGGAGGTGTCATTGATATGCTAAGAGGCTTGTTTGGGGTTCCTTCGGGTTTCCCATTTGCCGTGTCACATCTAGGGTCTAGGCTTGGGTCGTGACAAATATCATTTATAATTTAAAGACTTTCATGCATGGAATGGTAAAAGCAACATTAATATGAGATTAAGCATTCAAAAGGAATAATAGTTAATATGAATAAGTAATTTGTAAATGAAACATATGTGATGGAACCAAGACATCAATATCATACTTTTCTAGAAATGGACAGTAACAAACATATAACACCATGTGAGCTACTATATGGAATATAGAATAACTCCTTAAGTTGGCATAAGGAGTCCACTTGCTGGGTGGAACTCCATCACACAACATGTATCATCATATATAGTAATTCACCTATGTGGATCCAGCAGCCTAGCCTACAAGGAATCCTATATTGGCATAGTTAATGGGGCAAGGGTTGCTTCTAGGGTTTCCTTATTTAACCACACCTCATAGCCTTATTTGGTGTTTAATCATCTCACGAAATTCGTCTAGACAAGAACTTATTCAAATAGTGACATTTAGAATCATAAGTAGCAATCTTAAGAGTAGCCCAAAACATAAGGTATCACTAAGTGACAATTGTCCTTTCATCTTGCTGACCATCATAAAAATCATTTAGGGAATTATTAACATACGTATAACTTTGAAAAAACATCTACTTAAACCTTTTTTTATGCCCTACTTATCATCATATATCATGCAAGGATTGACTTCAGACTTAGTAGGCCAAATCATTCGTTTAGAGAAACTCATAAGTCATAAGAAATATGTATGATCATGAGAGTAGTATGGTCATTTAGCACATGTAATAACAACCCACTCAACTTTATTAGAAACACAAATCATTGTAGTCAATATTACCAATTTAAAACATATGAAAGTACTTAGTAAAATTACATGGTAATATTAAAGGCATAGTATAACATAAACATCACTAAATCATCATTATTATAGATGGTAGTAATCAAGGAACTTAAAGAAAAGATAAAAGCTTTCAATGAAGGACTTTGTGGGTGAAAGGATATCAAAACACAACTCACATAATTTAGGGGTAGCCTAAGAAGAAGGAATTTGTTGTTATGGAGGAGGACCTTGGAAACTCGATGTTGCCCAAGCTACACCTCTTTTTTAGGCTAAAGCGGTCATTGCTAAGAGATAGAACCTAACAAAGTTTAGGGTCGAACCCAAGGGAATGTGGTAGACTTAGAAGAATCCAATTCCATTTTGGGTGTATTAACCAACTTATCTCCTAAAGGGGGGTTATAATGACTAGTAAAAGTAATGCTAAGCTAAGAGAAGTGTTTAACCAATATCAAGAGGAACTGGGGTATTGTGTTTTCCATGATTTCCTAACTCAATATTAACAGATAACTTAATTCCTTTACAGTGTGAAGCATGCAAAACAGTAAGTTAAGTTCACCAAGCCCTTTGCCGCAGGCGAGAGCAAATTTCACTATGTGATTTAGTCCATCCCTGCAATGTGACATTACTAACCCTTACCTATTGTCCCTGTACAAGCTCCCCTTGTCCCAGTTCGGTTGGTTAGAGGAGAAATATTAATTGAATCCTGTTAGTTAATCTCTTTTTCTATTTATTACTACCTTGCTCCAGTTAGTAACACTAGGCGGGTTCTAATGGTGGAAGAGAATTAAATAATACATGTATGCACACTTTTTAAGAATTACAAATTATCCACCCATAACCGTATTTGAGGATTTAGCTACTCATAATCAGTCTAAATACAAGATATGAATTTAAACAACATAATTGAGTACTTACACAATAGAATTAAGCACAAGAAAATCCATTTCTTTAATGAGAATCACAAGATTGAAATTAGAAGATGAAATTAAAGTTTACAAGTGTTTGTCAAACTCTCTAATGTTACTTTACTGTTCAACCTTCATTCTCTATGAAAATAACCTAAAAAACCTATTTATAGTGTTTAAAAGTCAAAGCCCAAATAAAATAGGTCGACTAGGTCGACAGGCTCTATGAGGTGTTATACGGGCCATACAGCAGTTGATGTGCTATCAAAATAAAATAATTTTGATGCTTAATACTTAGAATTTTGTGCATACTCAATGTGATGTTAGTTGGTTTTATGTATTTTTGTGTTATATTTGCATGATTATAAAGTTGGCCTTGATTTTGGGAGGAACTACAAAAGTTGTTTATTTTTTATGCAGTACGAGACCCTTTACTAGCTGTAGTTCATTCTACGAGTCATAAAGTCATTTTGTGGACAATCTCAGTGAGGGGAAAATTTTCTGAAGTTGGTTTTATGAACATGCAGATGGGTCATGGACTGATTTACGAGTCATACATAGTTTATGCCGTGAGGATTAGAGATTGGGACTTTCTAAGGATTCATTAGAGGAAACCCCCCTTATGGGTCGTAAACTACTTTATGAGTTGTAGAGGGATGTCATAGACTTGAGCCTAAATTTCTAGCAGAACTGTACGAGACCTCGATTACAGGCCATGGAACACAATACGACCTATAAATCCATAACTAGGGTTGTGGTCACTATAAAGAACTAACAAGGTAAAACCGAATAATTCATATATCTTGGAAATTATGCATGCATGTATTAATCAACACTCTTTGTTTTGCATGTTTTCTAATGGTGGCTAACAATAGAACCCATCTAGTGTTACTGACAGGACCAATGTAGTAATGAATAGGAAAAGAGATTAGTTAATAGGATTCGATGATGTGTTCTTGTCTAATCAACTAAATTGGGCAAAGGGGAGGTTATACTGAGACTAATAGGTAAGGTTTAGTAATGCACACTATGGAGCTGGGCCAAGTCACATATTGAAATTTGTCGCTCACCTTTGACCAAAGGGCTTGGTGAACTTACTATCCTGCATGCTACACACTAGAAAAAAATAGGTTATCCGGTGATACTAAGATAGGGAATCATGGGGAACAACACTACCATAGTTTCTCTCTATATTGATTTCACTCTTATGTTAGTTTAGTTTTATTTTCCATTGAACAAACCCCCCCTTTGGGGAAGTAAGTTGGTTAACTGCTCGAATTGCAATCATTGAATTCTCTTGAGTCTACATATTCCTTGTTGGTTCGACCCAAACCTTGGGTAGGTTCTGTTTCTTGAGAATGACCACTTTATCCAAAAAAAAGAGATGTAACTTTGGTGACATCAAGATTTTGGTGTTGTTGCCCGGGAATATGACTAGACTTAGTTAATTTATAGTGATTTGGGTGTTAATCCTCATTTCCCACATTTTACATTTTGTTTTTCTTTTTGCTTTCTTTGTAGGGTGTAAGTGTAGTGTATGGCCAACACACGATGTTGAGATAGAACCTTGACTCTATTTGACACAAAGATTCATAAAACTTTAAGGAAAAAGGCCAAAGCTAACGTCAATGACGCGGCCAATGTAGCTCTAAATAGGAATAAGAATGAAAATGTTGATCATGAGAGCCTACATCCTTTTGAGGACACTGATCCACAACCTCAGTATTCTAATGCCAATGCTTATCGTGGAACCAATACAAGTTTAATCCTACGGCTATAGAGGTGACTAGAGCTATTGTGTTGCCACCACTACCTGCAGACACAAAGTTCACAGTCTCGAGTAGGTTGCTTTAGATACTATAGATCCATGGGCTATTGATGGGCTTACCATTAAAGAACCCTCATAGCCTCCTCCACAGTGTTGCATTTGTCTACAGTAGTATGTGAAGGGAACATAAAATCTTTCTATGGATACTGTGGGACTTCATGTCTTTCCATTAGCTCTCATAGGCAATGCAACATTATGGCTATCTTAGCTCCCATAGTGTTCGATCACCGGTTGGGCAGACTTATGGAAAGCCTTTTTGGAGAGGTACTTTCCTAGATTGAAGAAGCTCAAGTTGAAGGACCAAATCAACAACATTGAGCAACTTCCTGGTGATTTGATTAGTACTACATGGGAGTGGTTTATAAAATGCTTGAGGAGTATCCCAAACCACAAGATAGTTGATGATGCCTTGGTGGAGATCTTCTACCATGCCCTTGATGAAAATAGTCAGGCTTGTGCTGACATTACCATGGGGGCATGTTCTTGTATCAGCGATTTGCAAGGATCACCAAGCGGGTTGAGAGAGTGGTCAAGACTAATCATGCATGGGGGAAGAGATATAGAGTATCTACTAAAAGTTCGTGCACTGTCAGCATTGGTTTGGAGCAAGCAAAGATCAACGAAGAAATTATACAAGAGCTCACCCGAATTCGCACAGGTATGGAGATGATCTTGAAGCAAAACCAACAACAAGTTAATGCGGTAGTTCATCAACCTCCATGTGCACCCATTTATGATGAGCCTTATTATGATGATGATGTATGTTTTGTTGCTGATCAGCTGGGTGGTTTCTAGACCAACGCCCAATGGTCCAATCAGGACTATTAATGCCAAGGTCAAGGAAACCAAGGTTGAAACTTCAATAGAGATGAATCTTATAGGGAAACTAGAAGGATATTATGATAGGAACAGGGGACTAGAGAGATGTATATTAGGGTCATAGAGATGGCTTCAGAAATGGCCTCTATGTGCCACCCCACATAACCGCGATGCAGGTGTATGTATTTCCTAAATTGAGGAGGTGTTTGATTGCCTGTTGAAGAAAGCTGAGACATAGGATAAGACTCTGAGGGGTTATGAAATCTAAGATTTCTAGCATCAATAAGAAGATTGAGTCTCATTATGTGGCTATCAAATAGATTGGACAGTAGTTTGGTCAAGTGTCAACACAATTTAATCAACGTCAGATGGGTATACTGCCTCTTAACATAGTTAAGAATCTTAAGAATGAAGGGCAGTGTATGGTGGTTACTAATCGGGGTGGAAAAAGCACCATTGATACTCCTATGCCAGTTGATGAGGAAGATATTCAAGAGGATATGGTTGCTATCAAAAATGCAGAGGCAGGAGATGATCGTGGCAAGGATGGGGTGAGTAAAGCTACTGATGTGCCACAAAAGTTGAAGCCAATTCCTAGTCCTCCTCCTCCCTTCCCTCAAAGAATCAAAAAGAAGGAGGAGGAAGGCAAATTTAAGCACTTTCTATCCATGCTGAAACAACTCTCCATCAACATCCCTCTCATTGAGGCATGGGGAAGATGTTAGGTTTGCGAAGTACATGAAGGACCTTGTTACTAAAAAGTGTATTATGAGTCAAAAGCTCTCCCAAGAGCTTCAGTATTGTAGTGCTACTACAATGAGGTCCTTGGTGAAGAAGCAAGAAGATCCCAGTGCATTCACCATACCTTGCACCATTGGAGAAGCGGTGTTCGCAAGGGCACTATGTTATCTAGGTGCCAACATTAATTTGATGCCACTTGTTATCTTTAAGAAGCTAGGATTGGGAGCCCCTACTCAAACGAGCATGAGGTTGTTGATGGCCGATTACATGGTGAAGAATCCTGTGGGGATACTATATGATGTACTGGTTAAAATGCAGAAGTCATATTCCTACAAACTTTGTGATCGTGAATTGTGAGGTTAACTTTGAAGTCGATATCATCTTGGGGAGGCCCTTCATAGCCTCTAGGTGCACTTTGGTAGACATGGAGAAGGGCCAACTCGAGTTTAGATTTGGGGAAACATGAGGTTATGTTCAACATCTGTCAGCAGGAAAAGAAAGAGAATGATTTTAGAATGGTCTCTGTTATTAAGACTGTTGATGATGCTAAACCAGAAGTACCTCTTGAGGTGATATTTGGTGTTGACATTTTTGAAGTAGCACTGATGAACTTCGACAGTGATGGCATCCTAGATTATGAAGAGATAGTGAATACTCTAGGGGTGTCTTAAATAGAGTTGAAGGTCCTTCCAGCACATCTAACATATGCATTCTTGGGAGCCAACAACACTTTGCCAGTTATAGTTTCTACGAATTTGAATGATGAGCAGGTGAGTGCTCTTGACATATGCTTAAATAGTTTAAGAAGGCCATTGGATGGACGATTTTGGATATCATTGGTATCCCTCCCAGGATATGCACGCATTAAATCCAGTTGGTCAAGGACTAATAGCCAAGTATTGAGCACCGATTGCATCTCAAACCTACTATATAAGAGGTGGTACGCAAGGAGATCATCAAATGGTTGGATGCAGGAGTGATCTACTCGATTACCATTAGTGAATTAATGAGTCTGGTTCAGTGTGTTCCAAAGAAAGGGGGTATCACATTGGTACCAAATGCTAACAATGAGTTGATCCTGATGCGGCCAATCACTAGATAGAGGGTATATATGGATTACAAAAAACTTAATGCTTCGACAAGAAAAGACTACATCCCTATGTCATTTATTGAACAGATGTTGGATTGACTAGCTAGAAAGGGTTGGTATTTCTTCCTTGATGTATATTAAGGCTATAATCAGATCACAATTGCTCTCAAGAATCAGGAGAAGACGACATTTACATGCCCTTATGGAACCTTCACATTCAAGAGGATGTCATTCTTCTTGTGTAACACTACAACAATATTCCATAGATGCATGATATCCATCTTCTCTGACTTGGTGGAGAACACTTTTGAAGTATTCATGGATGATTTCAGTGTGGTCGGAGACTTATTTGAGGACTGCTTGAAGCACCTACATGTTGTTTTGCAAAGATACGAGGAAAGCCATCTAGTGCTGAATTGGGAGAAGTGTCACTTTATGTTGAAAGAGCGCATTATGTTGGGTCACACAATATCTAGCAATGGGATCAAGGTTAATAGAGCTAAAGTGGAGGTGATTGAGAAGCTTCCCCCACCCATCTCAATTAAGGGTGTTGGAGTTTCCTTGGGAATGAGGATTCTATCAGAGGTTCATAAAAGACTTCTCTAAAATTGTACACCCTTGTACAAGTTATTGAAGAAGGATGCTAAGTTTTTGTTTGATGATGCATGCCTCACTGCCTTTGAAGAGTTGAAGAAGAGGTTGATCTCAGCCCCAATCATTATAGCTCCAAACTTGTCCAAGCCCTTTGAAATCATGTGTGATGCAAGTGGGGTTGCGCTAAGTGTAGTATTGGAACAACACCAAGAACAGATATTACATCCCATATACTCTGCCAAGAATGCCCTAAATATAGCCCAGAAGAATTACACTATCACCGAGAAAGAGTTACTCACAGTGGTCTTTACATTCGAGAAGTTCTGGTCATATTTGTTGGGGCCTAAAGTGATGGTGCATACGGATCACTCAATAATAAGATACTTGATGGAAAATGACACACCCCTCATGTGCTTAAAAAGGCCTCATAATCGTAATTTCCATATATACCAAAATCTATGGCATGATTTCGAAAATTCGACTTCATATTCATGATCAGGGGGCAAAATTGAGTGGAAAATGGGTATAACCTGGATTTTAGAAGATCCATAGCAAAAAATAATTTTTTCTAATTTCAAAATTTCGATGGCTATCCGTGCCTAGGCCACGATGCTCCTGGGGCACGGACCAGTGTAAATCCTGCTCCGCGTCTGGTCCATGTCGCACCTGGGGCATGGACCAAGGTAAAATTTCCCCAGTTTACCTTATTTCATCCAAGGGCATTGGTTTCATAACCCAATGCCTATTTAAACATGAAATCTACCATACTTAGTCATTTTTGAGATCTACAACTCACTAAACCCTCTCTAAAACCTCTATAAGACTCTATCAATTCTCTCGTTCAAATCTAAGGATTTCAAGCTCAATTATGGAACTCAGGGACTCATTTCAAGCTCTAAGTATACTTCTAGTTCATTTCAAGGAATTAAAGGTTTAAGGTATGTGGGTCCTATCCACGAATTCTTTTGCCCATAGTCCCAACCTTCTCTTTTTATGAAAACTGCATGATGTCAAGTTGTATTGCCTGTGGGTATCTCTTATTATGAATTATGAACATACATTATTGGGGTTTTATCAAGTACTGATTGATTATACATGAATGTTTATTTCAAGCTTAGTCCATGAATAGATTTTATCTATTAAGTCTATGTATGTTTTGAGCTATGAAACTATGAACTATTATTAGCTTTTGTGATGGATTTCAAGACACCCTAAAATGAGGGTTTTACTACTATATTGGTGGGTTGATTTGCATTGAGTTTACTCATCTTATTTTACTCTTGAATTGCATGATTTTGAACAAGTATCATGAACCCACTTGTGTTTGATGAAATGACATGACAATAATTCTCAAGTTATTAATGATCTATTACATGATTTACAAGTCAAGTGACTTCATGATGGTTAAGGTCTTTCAAGCATGTATTGAATTCATAAAAAGTATCTATAATTTTACAAGTATGAAGTTAATCCCTATTTCAAGATTTTTACCTCTTGTGAGCAATTCATGTTAAAGCAAGAGTTCATGAATGGTTATGATCTACTCTCATGATCAATTAGGCTCACTAGTAGAGGTCAAGCATTTTATGAGCTACTCAAGCCATGTTCTTACAATCTACACATGTATGATTAAAGTATGATTATGTCAAGAATCTCGTGGTATTTGACTTAGCACCGATTGAGGCTTAAGATGGGGGCTCGACACAAGGAGTCCTTATATATAGTCTTTAGTCTCTAAACTATATGCCACAATAAGATTATACATTATTACCCTTGCTATACTAGTGAATCCGTCTAGTTCATGTTATCATGTTTTGTTTGCCTTGACAAGTAAACCACACTTCGGTGGGGGGTGTAATGCCCGATCACTTCATGTTATTTAGCATACAATTTCTCCTCCCTCAATCTTTGCAACACAACCCTCAAATGAGCCCTATGCTCCTCCTCACTACGAGAATTGATCAAAATGTCATCAATGAAGACCACAAAAAAGGAATCAAGGTAGGGTTTAAAGACCCTATTTATTAGGTCAATAAAGATATCCGGTGCATTGATCAACCCAAAAGACATCACCGTAAATTCATAATGTCCATATCTAGTTCGGAAGGTTTTCTTGAGAATATCACACTCCCTCATTTTCACTTGATGATACCCAAACCGAAGATCAATCTAAGAGAAATGGCTAGCCCCTTCAATTGGTCAAACAAATCATCAATTTTTGAAAGAGGAGACCTATTCTTGATGGTAAGCCTATTGATTTACCTATAGTCAATACACATCCTATGGAACCCATCAGTATTTTTCACAAGCAACACCGGAGCGCCCCAAGGTGATTGGCTAGGTCTAATAAATACCTTCTCCAACAAGTCTCTCAATTGTTCCTTCAACTTTTTTAAGGTTTCACCCATGAAGGGTGTGGTTTGTTTGGGTAAAAAGGGTAAATCGAGCCCAATATTTGTGGTCCCTTATAAGGTGTTGAGGAAGATTTGTAAGATGACCTACGAGTTGGAGTTTCCTAGTGTAATGGACTTAGTCCATCTGGTCTTCCATGTGTCTATGTTGAGGAAGTGTGTGGGTAACCCAAATGCCATTGTACCATTGGATGGTGTGGATGTTGTTGAATAACTTGACTTGTGAATAGGTTCCGGTTGAGATTTTGGATAGACAAGTGAAGAGGTTGCGGAACAATGATGCTGAATTCGTCAAAGTTCTTTGGAGAAACCATCAAGTTGAAACTACCACATGGGAACTGAGGTGGACATGCAAAAGTGATATCCCTATCTCTTCCATTCTACTCAAGCCTAAGGTACTAATTCTAAGTCCGCTATGTGATTTCAAATATTATGTTTCAACCCCTATGTCATTTGCATACATTCATGTTTATGTTGACAAGTTTATGGTGATTTTAACACCTATGTAGATATTTTCAAAGTGGTGTTTAAGTGCATTATTGCATTCTTGTGGGGGCTAATTCCTTCATGAGGACCTTTCTTCTGTATGCTTCCTTGACATTCGAGGACGAATATTCCAAAGGGGGAGATATTGAAACAACCCCAAAAAGTCCCTTGAAAGTGCCCATAATCATAATTTCATATATCTCAAAATACATCTGTGATATCGAAAATCCAACTTCATATTCGTGATCAGGAGAAAAAATTGAGTAGTAAATGGGTCTAACCCCGATTTTACAACAACTGTATCAAAATTTGAAAATCTAAAAATTTCTTTATCCAGTGTTGATCCACTCCACTGGCGCAACAGACCAGGGCACGTGTCAGTGTTAATTTTGGCCATTTTTGTTATTTCGGTCCAAGGCCTTTGGGTCTTGGGACTAAGCTTCCCAATGCATGAAAAAGCCTATCCTTAGCTATATTTCACCTTCATATCATATAAGACATTCTCCAAAACATTCTCAAACACTTAGCCAAATATTTCACTCAAAATCAAAGTGTCCCAACCTCATTTCTAGATTAAAGAAGTTCAATCAAGCTTCAATTTATCATCTCAATCTTCATCAAGAAATTGTCCAAAGCTGAAGTATGTGGGTTTCAACCATTGGGTCTTTTCACTCATGGTCCCAAGATTCCTTTTGACATAAATTGCATGTTTTTAAGTTGATTTACATATGGGTCTTCTTATTATGAATTTGACTATGAACTATGTTGGGATTTATTAAAGTGTGACTGTTTAAGCATGTTTTGAGCTATGAATCTAAGACCTGGGAATTCAATGTATTATGCAAGGTCGTATTACCAAATGTGGGTGGGTTGATTTACTTCAAGTTTTCTTGCATGATTTCACTTTTGAATTGCATGGTTTTACACTAGAATTGCACACCCACCAAGTGTTTAATAAAATGTCTAGTTTAGGGTTCTTGACCTATTGATAAACCCTTGGATGACCTATGAGTTGAATGATTTATGATAATGAAAGGAAGGTATTTATATGAAACGACCCCAAAAAGTGCCCAAAAATGTGCTACAGAATGCTCGAAATTTAAATTTTCCTATATCTAAAAATTCATCCATTATTTTGAAAATCCAACTTCATATTTGTGATCAGGGGCTCAAAAGTAGATGTAAAAGGGTCTAACCTCCATTTAAGAGTGAAAAATTAGCAATTATAATTTTTTTAGTGACGAATTCCAGAGAGCTTTTCGCGATACCTCCGCGATGCGCCTTGGGTGTGCTTTAGTGTAAATTCCTCTCCGCGTCCTCTATGCGACAAGGAGATTGTATTTTGCCTGGTAGTATTTTCCTTTGCGGTCCAAAATATTCTAAGTGGTGGGCCCAAATTTTCCAAATGTGTTTTTATCTATACATTTCCCAATACTCCCCAAAACACTTAATCATATTTTCACTCCAAATTTCAAGACTCAAAACCCTCATTTAGAACTAAGGATTCTCTTCAAGCTTCAAGCCTTCATCTTCAACCTTCACTAATAACTTCTTCAAAGCTAAGGTATGTGTTGTTGAACCATTGGGTCCTTTCACCCATGGTGCTAAGCCTCCTTTTTACTAATATTGCATGAGTTAAAGTTGATTTTACATATAAGTCTTGTATATTAAGTATTACTACACAGTGATTTTAATTCATGAAAGTGTGGTTGTTTTAGCATATTTTGAGCTCTAGATCTTGGATTTGATAAGCAGTTTTGATGTGAATGTCTTGGGGGTGTTGCAAGGTGTTGATTGATGGCTTTACAATAGATTTTCTTGCTGATTTTATCTCTAAATTGCATGATCTTTTACCCCCATTACACACCCCCAAGGTGTTTGATAAAATGTGCGGTTATGGTTTCTTGAGGAATTGAAGGTCCAACGCATGAGATATGATATCAATGATGTTATGATGATGAAATGATCTTATGTATATGGTTATTCCTATATGAAGTAATGCATTAGAGCTTATGATAAATCATATATAAAGTGTTGCATTAGACCATGCCCAATTCGGGGGGTCACGAACCGGGTAACCAAGGGAAGGGTTTGAACTTCTCCACCTAGTGATGGGGTGACATCATCACTAATCTAGATGGGGGTTTATACTTATCAACCAAGATGAGGTTTAGTACTCATCTACCTAGGTGATAGGGTTATATTATCAACAATCTAGATGAGGGTTAGTACTCATCCTCCTAAGCGATGGGGCGGCATCATCACTAACCTACCAAAGGGTTATACATTTGGAAATCTGGGTTATTCTATTATTTACATATGATATCTAATATGAGCATGAGTTACTTAAGCATGTTTTACTTATGCATTGATCATTCATGTCATATTGTTATCCATGCCTATTACCTATTATTATGCATGTTGATTATGAAGCATATCTTTTGTCAATTGTATCCCACATACTAAGTACATTCAAATGTACTAATACATACTCTTGCCTACATGATATCACCATGTAGGAACTGGTGCTCAAGTTGATCATCCTCCTCCTTTACGTGGTTAGACGGTGCTATTCTAAGCTTTTTGGCGAGTCCTCCACTTTAGGGTACCATGGTTATGTTCCTCTTGATTTGTATTAAGACACTTTCTTATGTTTTATTGACTATAAGGGTGAGCCCGGTAACTTTGTCTTGGCCCCCGCTCTATCTATGTATTAGAGGTGCTTGTTGGACATGTTGTGTATGTATGTATGAGCTTTGAATCTTGTCTCTTAATTATGATGTATATGCAAACCTTCCCTTAGCGCTATTGCCCCTATTCTTATTCTACATGTCTTTTATATGCTTCCACAATCAAGGATGTGTAATTACAAGTTAAGAGGCTTCTTTAGGATTCCTTCGGGTTCCCCATTCGTCGTACCACGTCTAGGCCCTAGGCCTGGGTAGTGAAAAGCTTGGTATCTGAGCGCTTGGTTGATAGATCCTCGGAGTTCAACACACTACTTGGATAGAGTCCTATTCATAGTTGTGAAGCACGCCATGATTATGAGTAGGAGGCTATGAGACATTTTAGGAAATGTTTCCTTTCTTCATGTTCTAAGTCGTGCTATAGAGTTGTGATAAGTTTTTCCCCCTAATGATTGTTCTTTGTTATGCTAGATCATGCCAAACACTAGAGGAAGGCGTAGCCAAGCTCCCGAGGAGAAACCTACCAATGGTGAGCTTCGGGATTCTCTTACAATGCTTGCCCAAGTGGTGGCCAACCAAGTCCGACAAAGGGCCCAAGCCCTTCATGCTACCACCCCAGGAGCTAGGGTAAGAGATTTCAGGAGGATGAATCCTTTGGCTTTCCATGGGGCAAAGATGGAGGAAGACGCACAAGAGTTTATCGATGACGTCTACAAAATCTTATCTATAATGGGTGTTGGGCCAAATGAGAAAGCGCAGTTGGCGACATACCAACTCAAGGGGGTAGCCCAAATTTGGTATGATCAATGGAAGGGTGAGAAGGGTAATGGCCATATGGTGCTTTGGGAGGAATTCAAATTGACCTTCCTTAATCGATTCTTCCCTCTTGAGCTTAGGGAAGCAAAGTTGGTTGAGTTTATGAACTTGAAACAAGGTGTCATGAGTGTGAGGGAGTACGCCCTCAAATTTAATCAACTTTCAAGGTATGCTCCTCACTTGGTGGAAGATCCTAGGTCAAGGATGAATAAGTTTGTTATGGGGGTTTGCGACTTGGTAAGTGAAGAATGTCGGTCCCCCTTGCTTATTTGTGTCATGGAAGTGAAGAATATTGGTCCGCTTTGCTTATTTGTGACATGGACTTGTTTCGGTTGATGACATATGCCAAGGAAATGGAAAAAGAGATGTTGAGAAAAAGGAGGGGCTATGAGGCTAATAGAGCCTATTTTGAGGGCAAGTTCTAGGTGTTAGACTTCCAAAAGGCCAAAGGCCTCCTTATGCTACAAATACAGAGTTTGCCAATGACTTCCTTAGACCTCAAGGTATTGGTGGTGTGGCTCCTAATGATATGTGTCCTAGATGTGCTAATAGTCATAATGGCCCGTGTTTGAAGGGTACTAGTGCATGCTATGGTTGTCCGGAGCTTTGTCACAAGAAAGTAGATTGTCCAAGAAACCGTGGCAAGGTTTGGGGTGCAAATGCGGTCCCATTGGATAGAGGTTGTCCCCAAGGTAGTTCCCCAGGGCACAACCGGTTTTATGCTCTACATGGAAGGCAAAGGGTTGGTGAGGTCCTCGATGCCATTACCAGTATGCTGAAAATCTTTAATCTTGATGTATATGATTTGATTAATTCGAGTGTCACCCTTTCCTTTGTTACCCCCTTTTTTGCTTAAAAGTTCCATTTTGAGTCGGAGTTGTTGCATGAGTCATATGAAGTCTCTACTCCTATTGGTGCATCTATTGTTGCTAGGACAGTGCACAGAAATTGTTCGATTTGCATCTTGCCTAAAATCCTACCTTGTGATCTTTTTGAATTGGACATGGTTGATTTTGATGTTATTCTTGGGATGGATTGGTTGCATGCCTACTATGCTTCTTTTGATTGTAGAACCCATAGGGTCAACTTTCAATTCCCAAATGAACCCGTCCTTGAATGCGAAAGAAGGTTAAAGCCCATAGGTTAATTTCCAAGGGATGTTTGTATCATCTTAAGAGGGTTAAGGATTGGAGTCCTTGAATGCGAAAGAAGGTTAAAGCCTATAGGTTAATTTCCAAGGGATGTTTGTATCATCTTATGAGGGTTAAGGATTGGAGTCCAAAGTCCCTTCGATTGAGTCGGTTCTAGTTGTAAAGGTGTTCCTTGATATCTTCCCAAATGACCTTCCTGGTATACCTCCCGAAAGGGAGATAGATTTTTGCATAGTTCTCCTTCCCGACACTCAAGTATCTCCATTCCCCTTTACTATATGGACACAACAGAGTTGAAGGAGTTAAAAGAACAATTGAAAGATTTGTTGGAAAAAGGATTTATTAGATCTTGCCAATCACCTTGGGGTGCACCGGTGTTATTTGTAAAGAAGAAAGATGGTGCACTTAGGATGTGCATTGACTTTCGGCAACTCAATAGGGTCACTATAAATATTATGTATCCTCTTCTGAGGTTTGATGACTTGTTTGACCAATTGCAAGGGGCTAGCTTTTTCTCCAAGATTGATCTTTTGTCTGGGTACCATCAAATGAGGGTGAGGGAGTGTGATATTCCCAAGATGACCTTCTGGACTAGATATGGACACAATGAATTTGTGGTGATGTCCTTTGGTTGACTAATGCGCCAACCATCTTCATGGACCTAATGAATAGGGTTTTCAAACCCTACCTTGATTCCTTTGTTGTAGTCTTCGTTGATGATATTTTGACCTACTCACATAGTAAGGAAGAGTATATGGGTTATTTAAGGGTTGTGTTGCAAAGATTGAGGAATGAGATATTGTATGCTAAATATGACAAGTGTGAGTTTTGGTTGGAGGAGGTTGCATTCTTGGGTCATGCGGTGTCGATGGCGTTAAAGTGGATCCTAAGAAGACTAATCTGACTAGGAATTGGCGTAGACTATTGACCCCATCAGATATTAGGAGTTTTTTGGGCCTTATGGGTTACTATAGAGGTTTGTGAATGGGTTCTCCTCCATTGCTTCCCCTATGACAAAATTGACTCAAAAGAAGGTTAAATTTATGCGGACCGATGAATATGAGAGAAGCATCCAAACATTGAAAGAAAAACTTGTGTCTACTCCTATATTGTCACTACAAGATGGGCTTGAGCGGTTTGTGGTGTATTGTGATGCATCTAGAGTAGGTTTAGATTGTGTGTTAATGCAAAATGGTAAGGTCATAGCCTAAGCTTCTAGGCAACTCAAGGTACATTACAAGAACTACCCTACTCATGATCTTGAATTAGACGTCGTGGTGTTTGTACTAAAGATTTGGCAACATTATTTGTATGGAGTGCATGTGGATATCTTCATCGATCATAAAAGCCTTCAATATGTCTTCACACAAAAGATCTCAACTTGAGACAAAGAAGGTGGCTAGAACTCCTTAAGGACTATGACATGAGTGTGCATTACCATCCGGGTAAGGAAAATGTGGCGGCGGATGCTTTGAGTCAGGTGTCTATGGGTAGCCTAGCTCATGTGGATGTTGGTGATAGGGAGATGTCCAGGGAGGTGCATAGATTGGCGAGATCGGGGTGAGTTTGGAAGATATGGGTAATGGTATTGTTGTTGTTGATGGTTCTAAATCTTTTTTGGTTGATGAGGTGATAGTAAAACAAGATCTAGACGCCTCCTTGCTTGAAATGAAGGTCTTTCTCAAAGAGGGAAGAATAAAGCATTTCTCCCAAGGGGGAGATAGGGCCCTTAAATACTAACGTAGGTTGTAAGTGCCATGTGTTGGTTGTTTGAGGGATAGAATTATTTATGAGGCCCATAACTCTTCTTATTCTATCCACCTCGGTTCCACCAAAATGTATAGAGACTTGAGCGATGTGTATTGGTGGGGAGGCATGAAGAGCGACATTGCTAAATTTGTTTCTGGTTGCCAAAGTTATCAACAAGTCAAATCCAAACATCAAAGGCCAGGTGGCCTAACCCAATATATAAAGATTCCTACTTGGAAGTGGGAGGTGATTAAAATGGATTTTGTGGCTAGGTTGCCCAAGACTAGGAAAGGTTTTGATTCCATATGGGTTGTGGTTGATAGGATGACAAAATCAGCTAACTTTTTGCCAGTCAAGACTACATATGGGGTAAAGTGTATGCAAGGTTGTACATTCATGCGTTAGTGAGGTTGCATGGGGTTCCCTTTTCCATTACACTTTTGGAGGTCTTTTCAAAGGGGAAATGGTACCAAAGTTCACCTTAGTACGACCTTCCACCCTCAAATGGATGGCAAAGCCAAAAGGACAATTCAAACACTTGAGGATATGATTAGGGCTTGTGTCTTGGATCTTAAAGATGGTTGGGATGAGCATCTTCCATTGATTGAGTTTGCCTACAACAATAGCTATTACTCTAGCATCGGCATGGCTCCTTTTGAGTCTCTTTATGGGAGAAATTGTAGATCATCGGTAGGTTGGTTTGAAGTTTGAGATGTGGCTTTATTGGGGCTGTATCTGGTTACGGAAGCTGTTAATAAGGTTAAAATGATTAGAGAGAGGTTGAGGACAGCCTAAAGTCATCAAAAATCCTATGTCGATGCAAGAAGAAGAGACCTAGATTTCTAAGTGGATGATTGGTTTACTTGCAGGTTTCTCCAATAAAAGGTGTAGCCCATTTTGGTAAAAAGGGGAAGTTGAGTCCAAGATATGTTGGTCCTTATGAGGTGACTAAGAGGGTCGGCAAGGTAGCTTATGAGTTGAAGTTGCCTAGTGAAATGAATTTGGTCTATCCGGTGTTCCATGTCTCTATGTTGAAAAAATGTGTTTGTGATCCTAATTTCAATATGCCTCTTGATGTTGTGAGTGTTGTTGAGGATAACTTATATGGAGGTTCCAATTCAAATCTTTGATAGGCAAGTGAAGAGATTGCGGAACAAAGAGGTGGCATCTGTTAAGGTCCTTTGGAGGAACCAACAAGTCGAAAGTGCTACTTGGGAGGCCGAAGCGAACATGCAAAAGCGATATCCTTATCTTTTCTACTCCACTCAAGCCTAAGGTACTAATCCTAAGTTCCATATGTGACTTCAAGTCTTACATTTTAGCCCTTATATCATTCATATCTATTCATGTTTAAGTTGGTAAACTCATGACGATTTTACACTTATGTTGAGATTTTGAAAATGGTGTGTTACATGTTATGTTGCATTCTTGTTGGGGCTAATTTGTTCATGATCAATTTTGTCTTGTACATCTCTTTTAGATTCAGGGGCGAATGTTCTCAAGGGGGAGATATTGAAATGACCCCAAAAAGTGCCCAAAAATGTGCCTCAGAATGCCTAAAATTTTAATTTCCGCATATCTATAAATCTGTTCATTATTTCAAAATTTGACTTCATATTTGTGATCATAGGGTCAAAATAAGGGAAAGAGTATGTACCCTCGATTTAAGAGTAAAAAAATTAGCAATTATAATTTTTTTAGCGACGAATTCTAGAGAGCTTTTCGTGATACCTCCACGATGCGCCTTGGGAGAACTTTAGTGTAAATTCCTCTCTGTGTCCTCTCCACAACGCGGAGATGTTTATTTCTCCTAGCAGTGTTTTCTTGCGCGGTCCAAAATATTCTAAGTATTGGGCCCAAATTTTCCAAACGTGTTATTATCTATACTTAGTCAAATTTCATCCTTATATCATCCTAAATATTTCCCACTACTCCACAAAATACTTAGCCATACTTTCACTCCAAATTTCAAGACTCAAAACTGTCATCTGGAAGTAAGGATTCTCTTCAAGCTTCAAACCTCCATCTTCAACCTTCACCAAGAACTTCTCCAAAGCTAAGGTATGTGGTGTTGAACCATTGGTCCTTTCACCCATGGTGCCTAAGCCTCCTTTTTACTAATTATGCATGATTTAAAGTTGATTTTACATGTGGGTCTTGAATATTAAGAAATTTATTGCATAGTGATTTTAGTTCATGAAAGTATGATTGTTTTAGCATGTTTTGAGCTCTAGATCTTGTATCTGATGTTGGATTTGATGAGCGTTTTTGATGTGAATGTTTTGGGGGTGTTGCAAGGTGTTGATTGATGGTTTTACCATAGATTTTCTTACATGATTTCATCTCTAAATTGGATGATCTTTTACCCCCATTGCACACCCCCAAGTTGTTTGATAAAATGTCTGGTTATGGTTTCTTAAGAAATTGAAGGTCCAAAGCATGAGATATGATATGAATGATGTTATGCTTATGAAATGAGCTTATGTATATTATTATTCCTATATGAAGTATTAGATTTGTGCTTATGATAAATCCTACATAAAGTGTTACATTAGACCATGCCTAATATGGGGGGTCAAGAACCCGGGTAACCAAGGGAAGGGTTCGTACTTCTCCACCTAGTGATGGGGCGGTATCATCACTAACTGAGATGGGTATCTATACTTATCAATTGAGATGAGGGTCAGTACTCATCCACCTTGGTGATGTCGCAACATCATCACCAACCGAGATGAGGGTTAGTACTCATCCACCTAAGTGATGGGGCGATATCATCACTAACCTACCAAAGGGTTGTACATTTGGAAATCTAGCTTGGTCTATTCTTCACATATGATATCTTATATGAGCATGAGTTACTTAAGCATGTTTTACTTATACATTAATCATTCATGTCATATTGCTATCCCATGCCTATTGTATATTATTATGCATGTTGATTATGAAGCTTATCTTTTGTGCATTGCATCTCACATACTTAGTAGATCAAATGTACTAACGCATATTCTTGCCTACATGATATCACCATGTAGGAACCAGTGCTCATGTCGATCATCCTCTTTCTCCATGTGGTTAGACGGTGCTATTCAAAGCTTGTTGGTGAGTCCTCCACTTCGGGGACCTTGGTTTATGTTCTTCCTCATGATTTTTATTGAGACACTTTCTTATGTTCTATTGACTATGAGGGTGAGCCCGGTAGCTTTGTCTTAAGCACAGGTCTATCCGAGAGCCAATGGTGTTAGAGGTGTGGCTCTTATTAACGTGTGTCTGAAGAGTGGTAAGGGTCATAATGGCTCATGTTTGAAGAATACTGATGTTTGTTATGGTTGTAGGGAGTTAGGACATAAGGCTATAGATTGCCCTCGAATCCACAACAAAGGTAAGGAGGTTCATCCACAAGGAGCTAATGCGGTCCCATTGGAGAGAAGTAGCCGACAAGATGGTGCCCTAAGGAACAATTGGTTCTATGCTTTTCATGGGAGGCAAGGGGTCGATGAGATCCCTGATGTTGTTACTAGTATATTGAAAATCTTTGACTTTGATGTGTATAATTGATTATCTGGGTGCCACTCTTTCTTTTGTTATCCCCTTTGTTGCCCAAAAGTTCCATGTCGACCCCGTGTTGTTGCATGAGTGATATAAAGTGTCTACCCCTATTGGTGCATCTGTTGTTGCTAGAAAAGTTTATAGAAGTTATCCTATTTGCCTCTTACATAAAGTATTGCCTTGTGATCTTATTGAGTTAGAGATGGTTGATTTTGATGTCATTCTTGGGATGGATTGGTTGGATGCCTACTTTGCTTCTATTGATTGTAGAACCTGTAGGGTCAAATTCCAACTTCCGTATGAACCCGTCCTTGAGCGGGAAAGTTAAGATGTGGTGCTCAAGGGTAGATTCATCTCTTGCACTAAAGCCCATAAGTTGATCTCTAAGGGGTGTCTTTACCATCTTGTAAGGGTTAGGGATGTTAAGTCTAAAGTCCTTCCCACAGAGTCAGTTCCGGTTGTAAATGAGTTTCTTAATGTCTTTCCAAATGACCTTCCCGGTGTTCCACCCGAAAGGGAAATAGACTTTGGCATAGACCTCCTCCCCAATAGTCAACCCATTTCTATTCCCTTTTACTGTATGGCTCCGGCGGAGTTGAAGGAGTTAAAGGAACAATTGGTGGACTTGTTGGAGAAGGGATGTATTAGGCCAAGCCAATCACCTTGGGGTCCTTTAGGATGTGTATTAACTTCCGACAACTCAATAAGGTGACTATCAAGAATAGGTATCCTCTTCCAAGAATGGATAATTTGTTTGACCAATTGCAAGGGTCTAGCCATTTCTCTAAGATTGATCTTCGGTCCGATTTTCATCAAGTGAAGGTGAGGGAGTGTGTTATTCCCAAGATGGCCTTCCGAACCTGATATGGGCATTATGGGTTTGTTGTAATGTCCTTTGGGTTGACCAATGTACCGGCCATCTTTATGGACCTAATGAATAGGGTCTTTAAACTCTACCTTGATTCCTTTATTGTGGTCTTCATTGATGACATTTTGATCAATTCTCATGGGGAAAAGGCGCATAGGGCTCATTTGAGGGTTGTGTTGCAAAGATTGAGGTAGGAGAAATTGTATGCTAACTATGAGAAGTGTAAATTTTTGTTAAGGGAGGTTTCCTTCCTAGGAGATGTGGTATTGGGGAATGGTATTAAGATGTTTCCAAAGAAGACCGATGTAATTAGGAGTTTATTGGGCTTACCAGGCTATTATCGGAGGTTTGTGAATGGGTTCTCTTCTATTGCTTAACCTATGAAAAAATTGACTTAAAGAAAGGCCAAGTTTGAGTGGGCCAATAAATATGAAAGGAGTTTTCACATATTAAAAGACAAGCTTGTGTCTGCGCCTATATTCTGACTACTGGATGGGCTTGAGGGATTTGTGGTGTATTGTGATGCTTCCCAGGTTTGTTTGGGTTGTGTGTTGATGCAAAATGGTAAAGTCATAGCTCATGCTTCTAGACAACTCAAGGTACATGAAAGAAACTACCCTACCCATGATCTAGAGTAAGCTGTCGTTTTGTTTGGATTAAAGATTTGGCGCCACTACTTGTGTGCGGTGCATGTTGATGTGTTCACAGATCATAAGAGTGGTTAGATCTTCTTAAGGACTATGATATGAGTGTGCATTATCATGCTAGTAAGTCAAATATGGTGGCGGCTGCTTTGAGTAAGGTGTCCATGGGTAACCTAGCACATATTGATGGTGGTGATAAAGAAATGGCTAGGGAGGTGCGTCGGTTAGCTAGATTGGGAGTTGGGTTTGGAAGTGGGTGATAATAGTGGTGTGGTTTTTGTTAAAGGTTCTAAGTCTTCTTTGGTTGATGAGGTGATGGCAAACAAGATCTTGATCCCTCCTTACTAGAATTGAAGGCCTTGGTGAAAAAGGGCAAAGCGGAGGTTTTCTCCCAAGGGGGAGATGTTGTCCTTAGGTACCACAGTAGGTTGTGTGTACCGTGTGTTGATGGTTTGATAGAAAGGATTCTTGATGAGTCCCATAATTCTTCTTATTCTATCCACCCCGGTTCCACCAAAATGTATAGAGACTAAAGGCATTTGTATTTTTGGGGAGGCATGAAAAGGGACATTGCCAAATTTGTTTCCAATTGTCATACTTGTCAACAAGTCAAAGCCGAACATCAAAGGTTGGATGGCCTAACACATGACATTTAGGTTCCTACTTGGAAGTGGGAGGTGATTAACATGGATTTTGTGGTTGATTGCCCAAGACTAGAAAGGGTTTTGATTCCATTTGGGTTGTGGTTGATAGGATGGCAATCAGCTCACTTTCTACTGGTTAAGACCACATTTGGGGCTGAAGATTATGCAAGGTTATACATTCATGACTTGGTATGGTTCCATGGGGTTCCTTTGTCAATCATATCTGATCACGGGACACAATTCACTTCACACTTTTGTAGGTCCTTCCAAAGGGGTCTTGGTACTAGAGTTAAGCTTTCAACGGTGTTCCACCCCTCAAATGAATGGCAAAGTCGAGAGAACCATCCAAACCCTAGAGAACATGCTTAGAGCATGTTTCTTGGAGCTTAAAGGTTGTTGGAATGATAATCTTCCATTGATTGAGTTTTCCTACAATAGTCGCTATCATTTTAGCATCAATATGACTCCTTTTGTGGCTCTTTATGAGAGACATTGCAGATCACCGGTCGGATGGTTTGAGGTTGGTGAGATAGCTTTGTTGGGAGTAGATTTGATTATAGAGGCTCTTAATAAGGTTAGGATGATTAGGAAAAGGTTGAAGATGGCCCAAAGTCGTCAAAACTCCTATGCCAATATAAGAAGAAGATACCTTGAATTCAAAGTTGGTGATTGCGTCTACCTAAAGGTTTCACCTGAAACGACCCCAAAAATTGCTTGAAAACGTGCCTCGAAAGTGCCCAGAATCTTGTTTTCTATATATCTAAAAATATGTTTGGAATTTCAAAAATCCGACTTCATATTCTTGTTCAGGGGGTTCAAATAAGGGTGACGAGGATCTAACCTCAATTTTAAAGCAAAGGAATCGAATTATGAAATTTCGCTTGGTACGATTTCCAGAGAGCATATTTGACCTCTCCAAGATGCGGAGAGGTGTAATTTCTGCACAGTCTTTTCCTAGTTCGCCTAGATTTTTCTAAGTGTTGGACCTAAAGTTTTTTCAAATGTATTTTCACCTATACTTAGTCTTATTTCACCCTCATATCACCCAAAAATATTCCCCAATATTTCCCCAAACACTTGACTCATTTTTAACCTAAATTCAAGTCCCAAACTCAAGGTCAATCTCTAGAATTTCTTCAAGGATCTCACTCCAAACTTCAAATCTCCATTAAAGTCTTCTTCAATAACTTCACAAAAGCTAAGGTATGTCGTGTTGAACCATTGGTTCCTTCCACCCATGGTACCTAAACCCTCTTTTACTTAATATTGCATGATTTGAAGTTAATTTTACATGTGGGTCTTGAATATTGAGAAATTTATTGCACAATGATTTTAGTTTATTAAAGTATGGTGGTTTTAGCATGTTTTGAGCTTCAAATCTTGGATCTAATATCAGATTTGATGAGGGGTTTTGATATGAATGTCTTCATGGTGTTGCAAGGTATTGACCAAAGGCTTTACCACTGATTTTCCTACATGATTTCATCTCTAAGTTGCATTCTCTTTTACCACTATTACACGCCCCCAAGGTGCTTGATAAAATGTCCGGATATGGTTTCTTGAGGAATTGAAGGTCAAAGCATGAGATATGATATGAAAGATGTAATGATGATGGAATGAGCTATTGTATATGTTTATTCCTACATGTGGTAATGCATTAGAGGCTATGGTGAATCCTATATAAAGTGTTGCATAGATTATGTCCGATCCAGGGGGAAAAGAGCCTGAGTAACCATGCAAGGGGTTTATACTTCATCACCATGGATATTTGGGGTGCGACCACCATTAACCATGAGAGGGATTTATACTTCGTCACCATGGATGGCAGCGGTGCGACCACCATTAACCACCAAGGGTTTATACCTTAGATAGCTTGCTTGATCTCACTCTTCACATATGATATTCTATATGAGCTTGATATACTTAAACATGATTTACTTATGCGTTGATCATACATGCGATCTTGCTCTAATATGCTTATTGTCTATTGTTTTGCATTTTGAACTATGATGCCCTTCTCTTCCTGCATACTTAGTAAATTCAACGTACTAATGCATACTCTTCCCTACATGATATTACCATATAGGGACCGGTGCCTAAGTTGATCATCTTTCTCCTCCACGTGGCTAGGCAGTGTTATTCCAAGCTTGTTGGTGCCATTTCGGGGACCTTGGTTTTTGTCTTTATCTATTATCTATGTATTGAGGCACTATCTTGTGTTATCTTTGACTATGAGGGTGATCCCGATTACTTGGTCTTGGCCCCAACTCTTTCTAAGTTTTAGAGGTATATGTTGGACAAGGTGTGTACTATGTATGAGCTTGACTCTTGACTTTGAACTTCGCTATTGATGCAAGTTTTTTTCTTAGTCTCATTTCCCTTACTATTCGTATATGTCTTTATATGCTTACGCAACTAAGGATGTGTGGCGATGTGCTAAGATGCTTGTTTTGGGGTCCCTTTGGGTTCCCTATTAATCATGTCACGCCCAGGCTCTAGGTTTAGGTCGTGACAAACTTGGTATCAGAGCACTAAGTTGATAAAACCTTGGAGTCCAAGACACCGCATTGATTAGAGTCCTATTCATGGTTGTGAAGTGCGCCATGACTATGAATAGGAGGCTATGAGATGTTTTAGGAAGTGTTTCCCTTCTTCATATCCTAAGTCCTGCTATAGGGTTATGATAAGTATTCCTCCCTAATAATTGTTCTTTGATATGCTAGATCATATCGAATACAAGAGGAAGACGGGCCCAAACTCTCGAGGAGAAACCTACCAATGGTGAGCTCTGGGATGCCCTTACTATGTTTGCCCAAGTGGTGGTCAATCAAGTCCAACAAGGCGCCCAAGCCCCTCATGTTACTACCTCAGGAGCTAGGATAAGCGATTTCATGAGGATGAATCCTCCAGTTTTCCATGGGTCAAAGGTGGATGAAAATCAATAAGAATTTATTGATGAAATCTACAAAATCTTGTCTATTATGGGTGTGGGGCCAAATGACAAGGCAGAGTTGGCGGCGTTACAACTCAAGGGGGTGGCCCAAATTTGGTTTGACCAATGAAAGGTGAGAAAGATAATGGCTATGTGGTGCTTTGGGAGGAATTCAAGTTGGCCTTCCTTAGTCGATTCTTCCCTCTTGAGCTTAGGGACCCAAAGTTGGTTGAGTTTATGAACTTGAGACAAGGTGGTATGAGTGTGAGGAAATATTCCCTCAAATTTAATCAACTTATGCCCCTCACTTAGTGGTCTATTCAAGGTCAAGGATGAACAAGTTTGTTATGGGGGCCTCTGATTTGGTAAGTGAAGAGTATCGATCTGCAATGCTTATCAGTGATATGGAATTATCTCGGTTGATGACATATGCCGAGCAAATGGAAGAGGAGAAATTGAGAAAGAGGAGGGGCCCTGAGGCCAAGAGGGCCCGATTTGAAGGCAAGTTTTCTAAGGATGTTAGATTTCCTCAAAGCAAAAGGCCTCCTCATGTGTGTCCTAGATGTGGAGGGAGTCATAAGGGTCTATGCGTGAAGGGTTCCAATGCATGCTTTGAATGTAGGGAGCTTGGCCACAAGAAAGCAGAATGTCCAAAAAACCATAGCAAGGTTCGGGGTGCGAATGCGGTTCCATTGGGTAGAGGTGGTCCTCAAGGTGGTGCCCCAAGGCACAATTGCTTTTATGCTCTACATAGGAGGCAAGGGGTTGGTGAGATCCCCGATGTTGTTATCGGTATTGAAAATTTTTTATCTTGATGTATATGTTTTGGTTGATCCGGGTGCCACCCTTTCCTTTGTTAGCCCCTTTTTTGCTAAAAAGTTCCATGTTGAGTTGGAGTTGTTGCATGAGTCATATGAAGTATCTACTCCTATTGGTGCATCCATTTTTGCTAGGAGGATGTATAGGAATTGTTCGGTTTTCATATGGCATTAAATCCTACCTTGGGATCTTGTTCAATCCCATAGGTTGATTTCCAAGGGGTGTTTGTATCATCTTGTGAGGGTCAAAGAAGTGGAGTCCAAAGTCCGTTACATCGAGTCGGTTCTAGTTGTGAATGAGTTTCTTGATGTCTTCCAAATGACTTTATTGGTGTCCCTCCCGAAAGGGAGATAGATTTTGGTATAGATCTCCTCCTCGACACCCAACCTATCTCAATTCCCCCTTACCTTATGACCTCGACGGAGTTGAAGTAGTTAAAGGAGCAATTGAACGATTTACTGGAGAAGGGATTTATTAGACCTAGCCACTCCCCTTGGGGTGCACGGTGTTGTTTGTAAAGAAGAAAGATGGGTCACTTAGAATCTGTATTGACTACCAACAACTTAATAGGGTCACTATAAAGAATAGATATCCTCTTCTAAGGATTGATGACTTGTTTCAGCAATTGCAAGGGGATAGCTTTTTCTCTAAGGTCGATCTTCAGTCTAGGCACCATCAAGTTAGGGTGAGGGAGTGTGATATTCCCAAGATGGACTTTCGAACTAGATATGGGCATTATGAATTTGTGGTGATGTCCATTGGGTTGACAAATGCACCGTCCATCTTCATGCACCTAATGAATAGAATCTTCAAGCCCTACCTTGATTCCTTTGTTGTGGTCTTTATTGATGATATTTTAATCTATTCACATAGTAGAGAAGAGCATATGGGTCATTTGAGGGATGTGGTTAAAGGAGGAGAGATTGTATGCTAAATATGATAAGTGTGAGTTTTGGTTGAAGGAGGTTGCATTCTTGGGTCATATGGTATTAGGGGATGGCATAAAAGTGGAGCCTAAGAAAATCGATGTGATTAGGAATTGGCTTAGACCATTGACCCAATCGTATATTATGAGTTTCTTAGGCCTTGCAGGTTACTATAGAAGGTATGTGAATGGGTTCTCCTCCATTACTTCTCCTATGACAAAATTAACTCAAAAGAAGGTGAAGTTTGTGTGGACAGATGAATGTGAAAAAAGCTTCCAAACATTGAAAGATAGACTTGTGTCCACTCCTATATTGTCTCTACTGGAATGGCTTGAGGGCTTTGTTGTGTATTGTGATGCATCTAGAGTTAGTTTGGGTTATGTATTAGTGCAAAATGGTAATGTCATAGCCTATGCTTCTAGACAACTCAAAGTGCATGAAAAGAACTACCCTACCCATGATATTGAATTTGCCACCATGGTATTTGCATTAAAGATTTGACGTCATTATTTGTATGGGGTGCATGTTGATGTCTTCATCGATCATAAAAGCCTTCAATATGTCTTCACTCAAAAAGATCTTAACTTCAGACAAAAAAGGTGGGTAGAACTCCTTAAGGAATATGACATGAGTGTGCATTACCATCCGAGTAAGGCAAATGTTAGGGCAGATACTTTGAATCAGGTATCTATGGGTAGCCTAGCTCATATGGATGGTGGTGAAAGGAAGATAGCTAGGGAGGTGCATAGGTTGGCCAGATTAGGGGTGAGGTTTGAAGATATGGGTAATGGTGTTATTGTTGTTTATGGTTCTAAATCTTCCTTGATTGATGAGGTGATAGTTAAACAAGATCTAGACTCCTCCTTGCTTGAATTGAAGGCCTTGGAGAAAGAGAACAACATAGAGGTTTTCTCCCAATAGGGAGATGGGGCCTTTATATACCAAGGTAGTTTGTGTGTGCCATGTGTTGATGGTTTTAGGAAGAAAATTCTTGATGAAGCCCATAATTCCTTTGATTCTATGCACCCCGATTCCACCAAAATGCATCAAGACTTAAGGGATGTGTATTAGTGGGGAGGCATGAAGAGAGATATTGCCAAATTTATTTTCGGTTGTCATAGTTGTTAACAAGTCAAAGATGAACATCAAAGGCCGGGTGGTATAACCCAAGACATAGAGCTTCCTACGTGGAAGTGGGAGGCGATTAACATGGACTTTGTGGTTGGGTTGCCCAATACTAGGAAAATTTTTGATTCCATTAGGGCGGTGGTTGATAGAATGACGAAACTAGCTCAGGTTTTACCGGTCAAGACTACATATGGTGCTGAGGAGCATGCAAGGTCGTACATGCATGAGTTAGTGAGGCTGCATGGGGTTCCCTTATCCATTATATCGGATCTTGGTGCACAATTTACTTCCCACATTTGGAAGTCTTTCCAAAGAGGTCTTGTTACCAAAATCACCTAAGTACGACCTTCCACCCTCAAACGGATGGCCAAGCCAAAAGGATAATAGATATGCTTAGGGCTTGTGTCTTGGAGCATAAATATAGTTGGGATGACCATATTCCATAAATTGAGTTTGCCTACAACAATAGCTATCCCTCTAGCATCGGTATGGCTCCTTTTAAGGCTCTAAATGGGAGACGTTGTAGATCACCGGTGGGATGGTTTGAGGTTGGAGAGGTGGATTTATTGGGGCCGGATCTGGTTTTGGATGCTCTTGAGAAGGAAAAGATGATAAGGGAAAGGTTGGGGAGAACCCAAAGTCATCAAAAATCCTATGCCGATGTAAGAAGAAGAGACCTAGAATTCTAAGTGGGTGATTGGATTAATTTAAAGGTATCTCCAATATAAGGTGTGGTTCATTTTTGTAAGAAAGGATAATTGAGTCCTAGGTGTGTTGGTCCTTATGAGGTGATAAAGAGGGTTGATAAGATGGCTTATGAGTTAAAGTTGCCTAGCGAAATGAATTTGGTTCATCCGGTATTCCATATCTCTATGTTGAGGAAATGTTTTGGTGATCCTAATGAAAATGTGCATATTGATTTTGTGGGTATTGTTGAGGACAACTTAACATATGAGGAGATTCCGGTGCAGATCTTAGATAGGCAAGTAAAGAGATTGAGAAACAAAGAGGTAGCATCTGTTAAGGTCCTACTAAGTAGGCCGAAGCGGATATGCAAAAGCGGTACCCTTACCTATTCCACTCCATTCAATCCTAAGGTACTAATTCTATGTCCATCTATGTGACTTCAAGTCTTACATTTCAGACCCTATGTCATTCATGTAAATTCATGTCTAAGTTGGCAATTTGTGATGATTTCACACTTATAATGGGATTTTGAAAGTAATGTTTAAAATGTAATGTTACATTCATGTTGGGACTGATTTGTTTATGATTATTCTTGTCTTGTACATCTCTTCTACATTTAGGGACAAATATTCCCAAAGGTAAGATATTGAAATGACCCCTAAAAGTGCTCGAAAACGTGCCTTGAAAGTAGCCGGAATCTTGTTTTCCATATATCTAAGAATCCATTTGAAATATTTTAAAAGTCCAACTTCATATTCTTGTTAAAAGGGTCTAAATTAGGGTGACAAGGGTCTAACCTTGATTTTAAAGAAAAGGAATCGAATTATGAAATTTTGCTTGGTGCGATTTCTAGAGAGCATCTGCGACCTCTCCGCGACACGGAGAGATGTAATTTTTGCACTGTCTTTTCATAGTTCACCTAGAGTTTTCTAAGTATTGGACCTAAGTTTTCCCAAACATATTTTTGCCTATAATTCATCTTATTTCACCCTCATATCACCTAATAGACTCATTTCTAACCCTAAAATTAAGTCCCAAACTCAAGGATTTCTTCAAGGATCTTACCCAAGCTTCAAATCTACATTAAAGTCTTCTTCAAGAACTTCACAAAAGCTAAGGTATGTGTTAAACCGTTGGTTCCTTCTACCCATGGTGCCTAACCGTTCATATACTTAATGTTACATGATTTAAAGTTGATTTTACATGTTGATTTTACTGTACAGTGATTTTAGTTTATGAAAGTATGGTAGTTTTAGCATGTTTTGAGCTTCAAATCTTTGATCTAATGTCGGATTTGATGAGGGATTTTGATATGAATGTCTTCGATTTGTTGAAAGGTGTTGACTAAAGGATTTATCACTGATTTTCCTACATAATTTCATTTCTAAATTGCATGCTCTTTTATCCCCATTACAAGCCCCCAAGGTTTTGATAAAATGTCTGGTTATGGCTTCTTGAGGAATTGAAGGTCTAAAGCATGGGATATGATATGAATGATGTTATGATGATTAAATAAGATTATGTATATGCTTATTCCTACATGAGATATTGCATTAGAGCCTATGGTGAATCCTATATAAAGTGTTGCATAGATTATGTCCAATCCAGGGGGAAAAGAGCCCAAGTAACCATGAAAGGGGTTTATACTTCGTCACCATGGATGTTTGGGGTGTGATCATCATCAACCATACGAGAGGTTTATACTTTGTCACCATGGATGGCAGGGTGCGACCACCATTAACCATGAGAGGGATTTATACTTCGTCACTATGGATGGCGGCGGTGCGACCACCATCAACCACCAAGGGTTTATACCTTGGATAGCTTGCTTGATCTCACTCTTCACATATGATATTCTATATGAGCTTGATATACTTAAGCATGATTTACTAATGCATATATCATACATGTGATCTTGCTATAATATGCTTATTGTCTATCGCTTTGTACTTTGGATTATGATGCCTATCTCTTGCTACATTGCACCCCACATACTTAGTACATTCAACGCACTAATTTATATTCTTGCGTACATAATATTACCATGTAGGGACCGGTGCCCGAGTTGATAATCCTCCTCCACCACATGGCTAGGCGGTGTTATTCCAAGCTTGTTGGTGAGTCCTCCATTTCGGGGACTTTGGTTTATGTCTTTCTCTATTGTCTATGTACTGAGACACTATCTTGTGTTATCTTTGACTATGAGGGTGAACCCAGTTACTTTATCTTGGCCCCTACTCTTTCTAAGTTTTAGAGGTGCATGTTGGACAATGTGTGTACTATGTATGAGTTTGACTCTTGACTTTTCACTTCGATGTTGATGCAACTTTTTCCCTTAGTACCATTGCCCTTACTCTTATTTGTGTATATATTTGTATTCTTCTGCAACCGAGGATGTGTGACGATATGCTAGGAGGCTTGTTTGGGATCCCTTCGGTTCCCCATTTTCCATGTCACACCTAGGCCCTAGGTTTGGGTCGTGACATCACCCATGAAGAGTGTGGTCTATTTTGGTAAGAAAGGCATGTTGTGCCCATGATATGTTGGTCCTTATAAAGTCATGAGGAGGGTTGGCAAGGTAGCTTATGAGTTGAGGTTGCCTAGTGAGATGGAGATGGTTCATCCAGTGTTCCATGCGTGCATGATGAGGAAATGTGTGGGTGATCCAAATGCCATTGTGCCTCTTGATGTTTTGGGTGTTGTTGAGGATAATCTGACTTATGAAGAGGTTCTATTTAAGATTTTGGATAGGCAAGTGAAGAGGTTGAGAAACAAAGAGGTGGCTTTCGTTAAGGTCCATTGTAGGAATCAACAAGTTCAGAATGCTACGTGGGAGGCCAAAGTGGATATGCAAAAGTGATAACCTTACCTTTTCCACTCCACTCAAGCCTATGGTATTGATCTATGTCATTTATTTGATCTCAAGTCTTAAGTTTAGCCTCATGTCATTAGGTATGTTCATGTTTAAATTGATAAGTTCATGATGATTTTACACTTATGATGAAATTTTTGAAATGATGTTTAAACGCATTGTTGCATCTCTATGTGGGCTGAAATTGTCATGTTTGTGCATCTCATATATGTTTCATTGACATTCGGGGATGAATGTTCCAAAGGGGGAGATATTGTAACGACCCCAAAAAAGTGCCCGAAAATGTGCCTCGAAAGTGCCTAGAATGGTAATTTCCATATATCTCAAAATTTATGTGTGATATCAAAAGCACGACTTCATATTATTGTTCAAGGGGGCAAAATTATGAGGAAAAGGCTCTAACCCCAATTTTAGAGCAAACGAATATGAATTTCAAATTTCTAAAACATTGATTTTCAGAACCTATCTGCAACAGTGCCTCGATGCACTGTTGTTGCGGACCAGTATAAGTCTGCACTCTGCAATAGGTACGCATCGCAGACTAGATGCGGACATGTGTAAATTCTATCCAGTTATTTTTCTTGCGGTCCTAGGATTTTAAGCGTTGGGCCTATGTGTCCCCAAACGTGAATATACCTCTACCTAGCCTATTTTACCTTCATATAATTCTAAACATTCCCAAATACTCATTTAAACACTTAGCCAATATTTAATCTCCTAAACTCAAGTCTCAAAATCCCCTTCGGATCTAAGGATTTCCTCTCAAGCTTCAAGTCTCCATCTCCAACTTAATCGAATTCATCTCCAAAGCTAAGGTATGTGAGTTTCTTTCATAGGTTCTTTTCACCCATGATACCCAAGCTCTTTCTACTCAAAATTGCATGATTTAAAGTTGATTTATTCATGAATATTATCTATTATGGAAATCAATGCACACTACATTGGGTTTACGAAATTGTGACTATTTTAGTATGTTTGGAGCTATGAAGCAAGGGTCTATTGTGAGAATTGTTGAAGGGTCTTGATGTATATTGTTTGAGGGTGTTACCAAGTATCTATTGATGTCCTTGCACTGATTTTTCTAGCGTGACTTCACTCTTGAATTTCATGGTTTTACACTAGCATTACACACCCTCTGAGTGTTTGATAAAATGTCTGGTTGTGGATTCTTGAGGAATTGAAGGTCCAATGTATGTCTTATGAGATGAATGACTATATGATGATTAAATGATGATAGAATGATGATGGAATAATGATGAAAAGGAATGTAGGTGTATGATTATGAAAAGAGTGTGTGTGTGTGTGT
>JAOTQR010088425.1:0-34229 GCA_025774065.1 Solanum ossicruentum
TTGGTTTATGAGTTCTATCTGTATTGTGTACTTCCTGTTTTACATATGCGGTACGTCTTTTGTACTGACCCCTTCCTTTGGGGGGGGGGGGTTCGTTCATGCCTGGAGGTACCGACGAGCAGGTGCGAGACCCTCTTGCCTAGGACCTCCAGTTTCAGCTACAGTTCCCTTTTTCTTTCAGGAGCCAGCTATTGGTAGCCTCTCGTGTTCACATGTTTTGTAATTAGGTCATATATATACACGTACTCTTCTGCATATATGTCTATAGGTCTGTGGATACTAGTGGGTAGTGGGTTCATGAGAGATACATGAGTATATAGTTTATGGTATGATTTTGGTACTTGATCAGGCGGCGAGACCGCATTATTTTATGTATGATATGATTATTAGGCAGCAGGACTGCAGCGGAGACCTTGTCGGTTCACATTTATGTATACGTATAAAGAAATATGTATTTGTATTATTGTCTAGGATGTAGCTGGATTTTATTTGCAGGTGAGATTAGTCAGTAAAATAGAGGAAACTCTACCGAAATTTCGGTAGATTTCCTAGCGGTTATGATTGGTCTTTGGAGTTAATATTGGTCTGGGTGCCCAATCGGCACTAGTCACGGCCCCTGGATTAGGTCGTGACACTATTAATTGAGATATGATTGATGAGATGATTAGAGTCTCTATGAGACCGATTTTAAGGTAGTGCCTCCACAGACTGGTTGAGATGATTTGATTGAGATAGTTTGATTGGATGGATTTTCTTATGAGCATTGAGTCTTGGGAGGAGTATCGAGGACCGGAAGAGTAAAAGTTAATCTAACTTACACTCGTCAAACTACTTAGCCAAGCATAGGTAAGTATTAGAACAATCACATCACATTATTTTGAGGTTCCCTATGATTAGGAGTCCGTGAAATCAATAGAGCACTTATAGATTGTTGTCTCCATTTGGACTTGTCCATTATTATTTCGAGTTCCCTACCTGGAAAGTACAAAACGACTATGGAAAAATTAGCGAGATTGTTATACAATCACTAGCTCAAAAGTGATTATTGTCAATTAAGAGAAACTCCCAAAAAGCTCCCAAATTGAGTACTCTGAGTCGAAATGTGATGAGATAAGATGAGTTGAGATGAGTATGATTTGATTGATGAGCTTTGATGAGTTAGATGGGTCATTTGTCTACTCTTTATTATTTCTTTAGATTGATATTTGGAATTTGATTTGTTGTTATCCTTGATGTTGATTGATGTTTCACATTATTCTACTTGTTTCGAGTTTATGTAGCTATTTTACATATTGTACATTCCATATGCTGTCACCATTCGATATTGCATCATTTTATGATACAAAAACATAGATTAGAGATCATCAACAGGTGTATTATGCAGGATCTAGGATGTTTAGTTGATTGGTGAGCCTTCCCTACTCTGGAGGATTAATTACTTTTATTTTCATCTTGCTTTAGAGTTAGACTTGCTTAACTTTATTTTGATTGAGGTAGCCATGGGTCCATTATTGGCACCACCGGATAGTTATAGAGGCTTCATAAACTAAAGTCGAATGTTGATTGTTAAGATTGTGAGCTAGTTCTTTCTACTATCCTTTTATTATATCATTATAATTTTGAGACTAAATGATTTCCTTTGTCTTCCGTGGATTAGTAGAATGTCTGAATGAATGAATATGATGAAGCTAAGTGGTGCGCTTGGGGACTAGAAATAGTCTCTAGGTGACAGCCACGTCTTGTATCCCCTCTCGAGGCATGACAAACTTGGCATTAGAGCACAAGTTCAAGTGTCCTAGGGAGTCTATGAAGCCATGTCAGGTAAAATCTTGTTTATGGGTGTGTTGTCGACCACACTCGATAAGCAAGAGGCTATAGGACATTAGGAATTATCTCACTTCGTTCATGTTCTGAATCGTGAGATAGATTTATGCTCTATGAAAGTTCTATTCTAATTTGTGCTTTGTGCATTGCAGAATCATGATCATGCCTCCCAGAAGTGCCACCAGAGGTAGAAGACGTCCCGCCAGACAACATGTTAACCCACTTGAGCCTCAAAGAATGAGGAGCCCATGGAATCATCTGTCGTTGTTGAGCAGCCCCTGGAAGATGAGGTCTCTAATGTTGAGCTTCGCCAAACTATTCAAACTCTAGCTCAAGCTGTCACAACACCTACTACGAGACAAGGAGCGGGTCGACAAGACGCCTGTCATACCCCTATTTTTTCCCGACGCACGTGTTTTGAAAAATACAGTTTTTCCAGTTAAAGTAAAATTTTGAAAAAAAGATTTAAAAAATAATATTTAAATACTAAAAGGTACATAACTTATGTTTAGTCAAAAAATTGGTGCTAACAGGATGTTTCTCTTTACTTGAGAACATGAAAAGTTTTCAAGAAAGAAATGAACGTACCTAATTTTTCGCCTAACCATTATTAAAAATAAAAAAATGAATAACAACCAAGAGTGACCGAGCCCTGGCTTTGGGCAGCCTACATATCTCGGGTTTTAAGAGAGTTAGGTCACATGTAGTTCAAGTAGGTGCCGAGATAGATGGATGGATTAGAGAGTTGACTCTTGTTCCATTGAGATTCTGGTTCATGATTCCTATTATTACATTGAAGATAATAAAACAAAAAGGAAACAATAAAAGATCTTATCTATTCTACTTGTCTCGGTCCTCTTTTATTTCAAGTCTTCCCTTGCATCTTCAGTTATCACGTCACCTTCTTCTGGCGGGTACCTTGATCTCAAAATCTAATCTTGAAGTTTGAATTTAAGGATTGAGCTTGAAATCTCATTTCAGTTGCCGATGCCTCTCCAAAGGAAAATTAGTAGACTATTCTTGAACACTTATTTCCTGAATTGAAGTTGGGAAGCTGAATCTTGATATGTTGAATAGCTTTGTGGTTTACGACCGACTCTTCATATCTTTGACAATTAACATTTTCCACTTCTCAAATTGGAAGAAATGTTACTCCATTATTGATCTCAGGATTTGTGGTCGCGGAGGGTCCTGCCTACACTAAAAAACAATAAAACAAAATTTTTCTGCCCAAGTTTGTGCTAAGAAATATTTTGTGGGTTATTTTTCTTTGCCTAAACATCATTAAAAAAATATAGGAATAACAAAAAATTCTAAATTTGAATGAGATCATATATCCTGCTTTATTTTTTTATTTTTTATTTTTTATAGGGAACGGACCTATGCTAAAGGGTCCCCACTCCTTTGGACGGTCAGGGGTTGAGCTGCACACCCCCACCCCCAAGTCTTATTATAGATGAAAAAAATGAAAAGATACAAGGAAGGGGACATAAACCTAACCTCCGTCCTATGGTGGTTTACAAATTGCCGACTCACAAAAGTCAGCATATTTGTTCCCATAACTAAACGAAAAACACAAAAGGAAAGATCTAGTGAGAGGACTCCTATACATTAGTTCTACGAAAGCGAATAAATAAGAGAGGCTCTCCCCTTACATAATAAGAGAAGAGGCAAAAAAGAAACAAAAGACTAATCCTAAAGAACTCACTATCAAAAGCAGTCCCAAGGATCATGATCACATGAGCATAAAAACTTTGAGGATATGTGACCAACAACAGGAAACATCTAGAGGGAGGGGGGGTTCTTTGATCCATTTGAGTTTTCTTCTTCTGAAAGCAACCATCTCAACCTTGTCCATGTAGTGAGCAGCTTTAGCATAATTGGGAATCTGAGAAACATCATCAAAAACTTGAGGAACAATGAGCTTGTAACTGTATTTAGCCAAAACATCAGCAACATTATTGGCTTCTCTAAGCAAAAAAAAACCTTCCAATTGAGAAGTGTAATGGAGGAGCCTGTTCAGGACCTGATTAATGTGTCAGGGAGGGACAACCTTGTGATCAATCCACTTGAACAACAATTGTGAATCAGCCTCCAAGACCACCTTAGTAAACCCCATATGCAAGCAACAAACAATTCCAAAGATAGCAGCCTCAACTTCTGCATAATTATTTGAACCAGCACCAAGTGGAGTGGAATAAGCCAGTAGGAACTCACCCTTTTTATTCCTGATGATACCACCTGCTCCGATTCTTCCATTGCTAAGGGAACTCCCATTGAGTTTAGTTTAAACCACTGATCAGGGTGCTTACTCCAGAGAACTGGAGTAATCTTTATATCAAGACAACACCTTTTCACCAAATCAACCATCCCATTCTCGTTCCCAGGAAAAAAGACATAAGGATAGACAGTTTTTTTTTAGAAAAGAGGTATCTCTGAATACCAATAATTTGACTTTGATAAGATTTGATTTTTTCCTCCATACCTGCTAGCACACCTATTTTTGCATAGGTTCCAGCATATGAAGATAGGAGCAGCTTGAAGGAATAATCTGTAGGTCTTATTTCTGTATTCAACACCCCACCACTTCATTATATAATAATGAAAGGGCAAAACATCACTATAAATACCACAAGAAGCGGTAAAGAACCTCCACACATTCCTAGCTAGAAAAGAGATTCTCGTCAGTATCCATCCCAGCATTATGACAGCAATAACATCCTCTAGGATCTTGTCCAAAGTTGTTCAGTTTCTCATTTGTGGGAAGCTCCCCCTTAAAGCTCTCAATCATAAGAAAGAGCATTTTAAAAGGAATATTTCCTTGCCAAGAAAGTTTGTTGATGTCAGTCACTTCCCTTTTCTCCCTTATCATTCTCCAAGTAGAAGAAACTGATAATACTCCCTCATTATTAGGTTTCCAAAAAGTAGTATCAGGTACATTCTCTTAGATATGCAAATGAGTCGCCAAAATGGAAGCCACATGCTTGGTGGGGGGGGGGGGAGGGAGGCCATGCTGATGATCATTTGTACATTCCATTGTCCATATTGGATAAAAGCAACAACCTTGGTGTTATCCATTCTACTGCAAACAACTCTGAAATGAGCCAACAGACCTACACCCAACCAGTTGCCCCACCAAAATGAACAAGAGCCAGAATTGATTTTCAAGAAAACATGAGGTTCCATACTATGTTTGTTATACATCATATTCTTCAAAACAAGAGATTCCCCAGTATCCCACTTTTTACTAACTGGGTTGGACCTTTGGTAATATTTTGCTCTCAAGAATTTTCCCCAAAGAGAATGTTTTGATCTGAAAGACTATCACTGTTGGCATTAAAAGAACTGACACACCTCAGATAACATTTTTACTCCAATGCCGCCTTCTTCATATGGAAAACTGAGATTCCTCCATGAAGACCAATGGTATTTCCTCTTTTCATCCAACCAACCCAAAAGAAATCAACAAAGATACATTGGATTTGCTCAAGTGTGGTGGATGGAGGGGAAGCAACTTCTAGGATGTGGATGGGAAGGGTCTCTAGAACATGTTTGATGAGGGTGGCTCTACCCCAATAGCTGAACAATTTAGATTGCCACACTGAGATTCTAGACACCACTTTAGAGACAAGATCATAATAATATGTAATTCTCTGCCTCCCAATATACATAGGACATCCAAGATAAGTGAAAGGAGCCTTTTTCTGCAAATAATCAGTAATAAGTCCAACCCTCTCAACAGTTCTTCTGAAAGCATGTGGAGACATGATAAAATGACTCATGTTTTTGTTAATAAGTTGCCCAGAGGCGCTTTCATACACTGACAACACCTTCATAATTAACTCTAGAGATTTCTTCTCCCAGATGAAAAAATAATGATGTCATCTGCAAAAGTAAGATGGTTGATCTAAGGACCCCTTTTCTCCATAAAGAAACAATGAAAATTAGGGGAGTGATGTAAGTTATTGAGCAATCTAGTCAACACTCGGCACCAATAATAAAGAGAGCAGGTGATAAAGGATTACCCTTCTTAAGACCCCAGGTGGAATGCAAAAATCCATGCCTAGAACCATTGATAATGATGAAATACCAATTATTAGACATGATTCTCCAAACCATACCAATGAATCTTTCAGCAAAACCCATCTTCCTCATTACAATACAAATGTAGGACCATGACACTTTGTTATAAGCCTTGGCCATGTCCAGTTTAATCACAACATTGCCTCCAACATTTGGTTTTTTGATGTGGTGGATGATTTCCTGAGAAAGCATATTATTTTCTGAGATGCTTCTACCCCTAACAAAGCTTGATTGATTAGGAGATATCAGTCTAGGGAGGATAGAAGCCAGCCTCAGACATAACAACTTAGAAATAGCCTTGTTGACAAAATTACTCAAACTTATAGGTCTGAACTCTGAAAGCTAATTAGGATTGTTGTTTTTAGGCAACAAAACAAGACAAGCATGAGAGAAATATTTTGGCATAATCTGGCCACAAAAAAAAAAAAGCATTCACTACCTCCAATATGTCAACTTTGATAATGTTCCATGAAGCTTGGAAAAACTTCCCATTTATTCCATAAAGGCCAGATGCTTATGAAAAATAAAAATGGGAGTTATCATGCACTATGAAGATAAGAATGAATATTATGAGGGTTCATACCCTATGAATATTATGAGGATTCACTCCCTATTCGAATATTATGAGGGTTCTCTCCCTAAAAGAATATTATGGGGGTTCGCTTGCTAAACGAATATTATGAGGGTCCGCTTCCTAAATGAATATTATGAGGATCCGCTCCCTAAACAAATATTATGGGGGTCTTCTCACCAAATGAATATTATGAGGGTTCGCTCCCTAAACGAATGTTATGAGGGTTCTCTCCCTAAATGAATATTATGAAGGTTCGATCCCTAAACGAATACTATGAGGGTTTGTTCCCTAAATGAATACTCTGAGGGTTCTCTCCGTAAACGAATATTAGGAGGGTTCACTCCCTAAATGAATATTATGAGGGTTCACTCCCTAAACGGATATTGTAAAGGTTTGCTTTCTAGATGAGTATTATGAGGGTCCGCTCCCTAAATGATTATTATGAGGGTTTGCTCCTTAAACGAATATATTATGAGGGTTCGTGCCCTAAACAAATATTATGAGGGTTCGTGCCCTAGCAGAATATTATGAGCATTCGTTCCCTATATGAATATTATGAGGGTTCACTCCCTAAGCGAATAATATGAGGGTTCATTCCACAAAAGAATATTATGAGGGTTCGCTCCCTAAATGAATATTATGAAGGTTAGTTTCCTAAACGAATATAATGAGGCTTCACTCCCTAATTGAATATTATGCGGGTTTGCTCCCTAAATGGATATTATAAGGGTTCATGCCCTAAAAGATTATTATAAGGCCTGTTTGGGGTTCCTTCGGGTCCCCATTCGCTGGTCATGTCTAGGCCCTAGGTTCGCGGCGTGACAAAGATGGTATCAACGCACTAGGTTGTTAGATCCTCGGAGTCCAACACCCTGTGTCAATTAGAGTCTTATTCATGGTTGTGTTATGCACCACAACTATGAATAGGAGGCTATGAGGTGTTCTAGGAAATATTTCGCCTCTTCATGATCTATGTCGTGTGATAGAGTTAGATCCCCTAGGGCTTATTGCTAGTTCTTAATCTTTATATTTCAGGATATGTCTCAAGCTACTCAAGATGATGATATGTCGAATTTGGAGGTTCATAACACTGTATGGGTAATGGCCAAAACGGTGACAACATTGGTAACTCAACTCAATTTACAAGTGGGTGCTCTCAAGACTTCTAGTCGTGAGAGAAGAGGTAATGAGGCCAAGTGGGACCATGTTGAGGGTAAGTTCCAAAGTTCCAATGGGAGAGATAGGGGTGGTGTGGTGCCTTATGCTAGGTGCCTAAAATATGGTAGATTCCATGATAGCTCGTGCTTGCAGAAAACTAATGCTTGTTATGGTTGTGGAGGGCTGGGTCACAAGATGATAGATTGTCCTAATGGGTGCAAAAAGGGTAAAAGAGATGATGAGGGGGTGGAAAGTCCTAGATATCGAAAGTGTAGGAAGGGGCATGGCGGCCTATGTTTGGAGAAGTCTAATTCTTGCTTGGGTTATGGTGGATTTAGGCGCAAAGTTATTGGTTGTTCTCTTGCTAAACCAGAAGGAGGTGATGGTGAGATGACTAATCCCAAATGTCGAGGGTGTGAAAAGAACCATGGTGGTTCATGCTTGAGGAGGACCAATGCTTGTTATGGATGTAGTAAAGTGGGTTACAAGCTAGTTGATTGTTCATATATTCTAAGGAAGTGTAAGGGTGGTTGTCCATTGGATTGAGGTGGTCATGTTGATCAAGTGGCTCAATGAGGGGATGAGGTGACCGATGTTATTACCGATAAGTTGAAGTTTCCTTGGCTTTGATGTGCATGCATTATCAGGCTTGGTGTGCCACTGCTTCTTCTTTCTTCTTTTGGATGCTAGTGGGGCTTCTTGCGTTTCCAAGTTGTTGTGTCGACCTTTGTTGTCTATTCTTTTTGTTGATATATGGTCGCTAGGAGGTTCATAGGTGTTGATCCGGGTTTGTATTGCATTAGGTATTATCTTGTGATTGGATGGACTTATTTTGAGGTGTTTGAGGTCTTGGGGTGGTTTGGCTACTTGCATAGCATGCTTTGGATGAGTGTGGGACACGTAAGGTTTTAATATGATGAGTAGGAATGATCAATCAATTTGTTCAACTACAATGGGTTAGTCACTTCTCTAAGGTTGATTTGAAGTTCACATTTCATTCCCAAGTGTGCTTGAGGGTGAGTGATATCCCTAAGTGTCCTTTCAGACTAGGGATGAGCATTTTGAATATTAGTAGTGTTGTTTGGTGGGCTTATGCATCAATTCTATTTATGGGTTACATGAATAGGGTCTTAAAACCCTACCTTGGCATGTTTATGGTGGCCTCTAGCAATGGAGTATTGACATATTTAGAGCTTGTGAATCACTTGGGGGTAGTGTTGAACGTCTCAGGAGATGAGAGGTTGTTTGCTAAATATGATAAGTGTGAGTTGAGGATAACAAGAAGGTGGTTAATTAGAACTCCTTAAGGATTGTGCTATGAGTGTGCGACATTTGCCCGTTGAGGATAATGTTATGGTTGATGCTCTAAGTGGGGTGCCTAGGGGTAGCCTAGCATATGTTGATAATGGCGATAAAGAGGTGACTAGTGGGATCCATCGCTTAGTTAGATTGGAAGTTAGGTTGAGGTAAGTTGAGAATAGTAGTATAGTGTTCTTGGTGGTTCCAACTCTTCTTTGGTTGAAGAGGTCTAGTTTAAGTAAGTCTTTGATTCCTCCTTATTAGAGTTGGAAGTTTTGGGTGAAAGGATCATAGAGTGGAGGTTTGTCTCACATGGGGGAGATGGTGGTTTAGGGTACCAAGTGGACTAAGCGTGTTTAAGGTTGACAATGGAGTTTAGGGTTGTAATTCCTTATAGAATGTAGAGGAAGGTTGGTAAGATTGCATAAGTATGGGAACTTCCTATGAATAGGGGAGTGATTTGTCCAGTTCTTCGTGCTTCTAGGTTGAGGAGATGAGTTGGTGACTCTAGTGCCATAGAACTCTTTGAAGTTGTGGGTGTTGTGGAGGATAAGTTGACTTAGAAGAAGGTCCTACAGGAGGTACTAGATGGAAAGGGTAGAAAAGACAATTGATAAGGGTGTAGCATTCATCAAGACCCATTGGGGAAAATGACAAGTTGAAAGCACCAAGAGAGAAGCCGAAGCAATCTTGATAAGGGGACATCCCTATCTTTTCCAATCTACCTAAGTGTAAGGCACTAGGTTCTTTCTTTTCCCAAGCGGCCCCGACCATTTCAATTCTTGAGTCTCATGGCATGACATGCTTGCATATGCATTGAAATGACTTACATTATGTTTGAAATGAATTGCATACATTTTTGGCATGAGTTTTAACTACTTTATGATCTTCAACTAGTAAAAGGTGCATTGACCATATGGTTGGAGGTTTCGTGTTCTAAGTCAAGTCATTCAAGTTTTGTTCTTCCACATTCGAGGACGAATGTTCCCAAGAGGGAGATGATGTAAGGACCCAGAATTTCCAAGCTTATATATGTCATTTAATTCTGTCATAGGCCCCTATGATAAGCCAAGTTCAAAAAGATTTTCGTTGGCTAAGTTTGACACAAGTACCGGTAGAAGGGTTAACATTAAACAAGTATAATGTTTAGCATAATTCGAACTAAGTGGACCATGACATGTCAGATGAAATCCCTTTCGTTTGCTTTCCAACTCACTTGGTTTCACCTCATTTTGAGTTCAGATGAAAGAGTTATGATACTTTTCATAAGACACTCCCGTGCAGTGAAGCCCCACAGGCACCTATACGGGTAGTGGTGTCTTGTACGGGTTGTGTGAGGTGTATTGAGTTGCAAAAGGCCATTTTTGGCCTAAGACATGGGGCACAACAAGTGACATGGTCTGTGTGGCTGGTCGTGGGGTGAGTACAACGGAGGAATAATGGGCATCTGGGGGAGTTTTTCTTGCAAAGTGTTGAGCCCTGCCCCTCACCACGACCCGTGGCATGGGCCATGACCCGTGGTCCTTGGCGTGGAGCCTGGGCAACATTTTCCAGCACCAAGTATGGTGCCATGAGCCTCCATATGCGCCGTGAGGCTCCACACGTCCCGTTAAGGTCTCCGTGGTCATGATTAGACGTCTTGTTCCAATCAATTTCCAACTTCAATTTTTGGACTAAATACCTTGTCATAGGCACTCCGCACGACCCATGGAGTGCTACATGACTCGTGGGACCTGCCGTGGAGCAACACTTTACCAAATCGTCCATCCATTCACTAATGGCATTTTTATAAATGCTAATTACTCTAATGCACTCTTTCGTCTTCCAATGCTATCTTAACCTTCCTAAAAGACCTAAACAATGTTCCAAAGGATAAAAGTCACTACTCTTATCTCAACCACACTCCAAATCCTCTCAAAAGCCTCCATCGAGCTCCAATTCAATTTCAAGGAAACTCAAGAACAAGTTTGGCTTCCAAGACCCACTTCGAAGCTTCCATTCTTCCCAAACTCAATTCCATGGAACTCAAGGTCTAAGGTATGTGGGTTGATCCTTCACTTCTTTTCAATCAAGGAGGCCTAAAATTATTTTTAAGAAATCTCATGGAATTCTAGTTTACTTTAAATCAATGTTTTGAAGATTATGAATCCTGAAATTCTAACTATGCATGGGCAGTGTTTATTTGATGATTTTAATATGATTTAAACTATTATATGATGATTTTCTTTGGGGGTTATGGAATTTCAAGTATGAATGTCCCCTTTAAGACTTCTAAATGGATGGGTTATTACACTATGAATTTAAATGTGGATTTAATTATTTTTTTGATTGACTTTCATATTATATTATTTATTTTAGAATGAATCCTAATTAGCCATGACATTCTCTCATTGTCCATAGCATATGCATTCATGTATATGGATTATTTTGAGAAATTATGTTATGGGTTAAGCCCAATTATGTTCAATGATACGAGTTTTGATAAAATGTTGGCTATGGCAATATTTTGATCACATATATGTCTTTGATTTTGGCTCTTTGAGCATTTTGGGTGCTTGCACCATTTTGTATATGAATGGGTTATTCTTATGCATGAGTATAAAGACTATGAAATTATGTTTTGGCCTTTAAGACTAAGAATGCATTGAGATTGTTTTAAAAATGATTTACGCCATTTGAAAATGTGAATATATATATATATATATTCTTGTGGGATGATGACTTAGCACCGATGGATTGGGAACGTTAGGTCTATCCCAAGGGCTCTCTCCCTTTCTTTGAACTATGTGCCTAGCATACATTTCCGGTCCGAAGAGGGAGTTGTCCCATAATGAGAAGAAATGATTTGATTTGTGATTTTGTAAAAATCCTATTCGAAGAGGGAGTTGTCCCGTAAGAAAGGTTACTTCATACGAAGAGGGAGTTGTCCCGTAAGGTGAAGTATGGTCTACCCTTGGTAAGTATATCATCTCTTTACTAATGAGGGGATTTCATCGGGATTCAAAGTAACAACAGCTTGGTTTTACTTATGTCGGTTAAGGTCACATCCCCAATATATATAAGCACATCATTTGGATTTCGTCCATCATGACTTTCATAGCATCTCATATATTACATTCTTCGGTATTCAACTCTTTCTATATTACGTACCTTGTCATCTAACGTCAATATGCAGGTTTTGGGTAAGTTACACGCATTGCACTCCGCATACTAAGTACATTCAAATATACTAACGCATACTCTATGACTACATGATGTTACCATGTATGAATCGGAGCCCCTATTGATTCTCCTCGTGTCTAGAAGAATTATTCAATTTAGCTTTTGGTTAGTCCTCATGTCCGAGGAAAATATCTATCTTCTTTCATGCTTATTTTCACACTACATCTTGTATATTTTGGAATACTTATGACGATGAAGGTGAGCCCGATTGTTTGTCTTGGCCCCTGCTAAGTTCTATGTCTAGAGGTGTTGTTGGACAAGTTATGTATTATGCTTGAGCTTTGACTCATTTATGTTATTCAAGTGTTTAACTCTTTACCTTAGACCTGATTCCTCTTCTTTATGCTTATCTCTTATTGTTATTTTAATTGTTTCTATGACCAAGGATGTCTAATGATATGCTATGAGGCTTGTTTAGGGTTCCTTCGGGTCACCTATTCACCGATCACGTTGAGGCCCTAGGTTCGGGGCGTGATAGTTCTTGCCTTTAACAGATATTATGAGGATTCGTGAAATACCCCCAAAATGTACTTTAGAAATGCCCATAATTATAATTTTCATATATCTCCAATTTCTTGCATGGTATCGAAAATTTGACTTCATATTCTTCATCAAGGAGCAATATTGAGTTGTAAATGGGTATAACCTTGATTTTAGAGAACCTATAGCAAAAAATTATTTTCACAATAATTCGATTTCTAGTAGCCATCCGCGCCTGGCTACGATGCACCTGGGGGTGCAGATCAATGTTACATGGTACTTGGTGCTAGGTTCGCATCGCGGACCAGACGGGGACCAATGTTGATTTTTCCTAATTTTTTGTTTAGGCCCAAGGGACTTAGGGTAATATCCCCATGCCCATTTATGGGTAAAAACACCTATACTTAGCTATTTGTTTTAACTCTATATCACTCAACACCCTCTCGAAGACATAACCAAATATTTCACCCAAAATCAAGTGTCTAAAGCTTAATTCCGGATCTCAAGAACTCCATTCAAGTTTTCAATCTCCTTCAAGTTTACATCAAGGAATCCCCAAATTTAGGTATGTAGGTTTCATCCATTGGGTCCTTTCACCCATGGAGCCCAATCTTCCTTTGTATGAAAATTGCATGTTTTCAAGTTGTATTCCTTATGGGTATCTATTATTATGAAATATGAGCATGAAATATATTTGTGTTTTATCAAATATTGTTGATTATGCATGAGCATTTATTTTAAGTTTATACTATGAATCGATCTTTGTGTTTTGAGACTATACATGATTCAAGGTATGGAATCTATGAACTATTGTGAAGTTTTTGATGTGAAATTCATGATACCCAATTTCGGGTTTTACTACAATATTGATGGGTTGATTTTGAATTGATTTACTCATTTTGTTATACTCTTGAGTTGCATAAATTTGAACAAGTATCATGTAACCACCAAGTGTTTGATAAAATGTCATGTTAAGAATTCTCAAGTTATTTATATGATTTACAAGTCAAATGTCTTCATAATGATTAAGGGCTTTCAAGCATGTCCTAAACTCATGAAAATATCTATGATTTTACAAGTATCAAATTGTGCCCTGTTTCACGATTTTTACCTCTTGTGAGCTATTCATGTTAATGCAAGGGTTCATATATGGTTGTTTACTCTCATATTCAAGTTAGGCTCACCATTCAAGGTCAACATGTTTTCAAGAGCTACTCATGTCATATTTCCATGTTTTTTACAATTTATATTATATATGATTATTTCAAGAATTTTGTGGGATTAGACTTAGCATTAATTGTGTACTTTAGACGGGGGCTCGACTCATAGTCTCTAAACTATGTGCCTCCATAGGATACTTTACCCTTGCTCACTAGTGTATCCTTCTAGTTGTTTGACCTACTTTATGTTGTGTCATGCCTCGAATTGCACATGTTTGGTTCACTTTTGGCAATTCGACCACCCCTAGCCCAGGGGTGTCATGCCCGTCCACCTACGCTTTGGGGGTGTCATGCCTTGGATTCCAAGTTGTAGCTGCTTAGTTTATTTCGGTTATAGTCTCCTCCCACACTTGTATTATGTTCTATGCAATTTGAATGATCTACAAGCATGTTTTTACTTTAAGCATTAATCATATATTACATATTGAGATTATACTTATCTATTGCCTATGATTATGCATTTTGATTATATTGACTTATGTCTTGTTGCATTGCATCCTACATACTTAGTATATTCAAACATACTGATGCATATTCTATGTCTACATGGTATCACCGTGTAGTGACCAGAGTTCCTCTTGATCAACCTCCATGTGGCTAGAGATTTACCTCAAAGGCAAGCTTTTGTGAATCCTGAAGTTCGAGGACACTATCTGATTTTCTTTCTATTTTAACACTCCTTTATGTTGAGCATTTGATACTATAAGGGTGAGCCCAGAAAGTATGTTGGCCATCACTCCATTCCAAGTTAGAGGTATATGTCATATAATATAATGTATTTATGCTATGAGCTTGACACTAATGCTATGTTTATATTCTAATGTTTCCCTTAGTCCTATTTCCCTATTTACTCAAATCTAATGTGGTTGTTGTTTACTTTACTGCCGCAACCAAGAATGTATCAATGATGCATCAAGAGGCTTATTTGGGTTGTCTTTGGCCTTCCTATTTGACGCGTCATGTCTAGGCCCTAGGCTTGGGTCATGACAAGTTTGGTATCAAAGCACTAGGTTGTTAATGGTCCACAGAATCCAACACATCGTGGAGATTAGAGTCTTATTCATGGTTGTGAAGCGTACCACAACTATGAATGAGAGGCTATGAGGTATTTTAGGAAATGTCTCCCTTCTTTATGATTTATGTCGTGCTATAGGGGTTAAGGTAAGGTTTTCCCCAGACGAATGTTCTTTCCTATTCTGGATCATCTCGATTCCAAGAGAAAGAAGAGCATGTTCACCTAAGGAGCAATCGACTCCTCCCACTCAGTAAGCTCCCTAAGAAGGAAGGTTGTTCCAACTTGCATTTCGAGATGCTATCACTATGTTGGCTCATGATATGACCAACCAAATCAATCAAGGGGCCCAAGTCCCTCATGCTCTTATTCTGGCCTCAAGGGTGACAGATTTTACAAGAATGAATCCATTGGAGTTCCATGGTCCAAGGTGGATGAGGATCCGTAAAAATTGATTGATGAGGTATATAAGGTGTTGTCCATTATGGGGGTTAATTCAGAGGAAAACACAGAGTTGGCAACCTACCAACTCAAAGGGGTGGCTCAAATTTATTTCACTCAATGGAAGATGGAGAAGGAGAATGACAAAGTTATCCCTTAGGAAGAGTTTAAAGCTGTATTTCTTAATCGATTCTTTCCTATCAATCTAAGAGAGGCTAAAATAATGGAGTTTATGAATCTTAAGCAATGATCTAAGAGAGTGTGAGGTATTATTCCCTCAAGTTCAGCAAGCTCTCCAAGTATGCTCCATAATTGGTTGCTGAACCAAGATCTAGGAAGAACAAATTTATGTCGGGTGTGTCCTACTTGGTTAATAAGGAGTGACGTACCACCATGCTAGTAGGGGATATGGGCTTGTCTCGTCTCACGATATATGCCAAGCAATTAGAGGGAGAGAAGCTTAGAAAGAGAAGGGTTGGTGAGTCCAAGAGCGCTCGATTTGAAGGTGGATCCTAAGCTTCTAAGGGTGGCCATCAGTTTCCTCAAGACCACAGGTTCTAAGGCTAAGGGTCATCTAATGCTTCCAACAAGAGGTTTGCCAATGAGAGGGTGCCTAATCAAAGATTCCAAGGAGGTAATGCAGAAATGACAAATCCTAGGTGCCCAAAGTGTGAAAAGAATCATAGTGGTCCATGCTTGAGAAATTCCAATGCTTGTTTTGGTTGTGGTGAAGTTGGCTATAAAGTTTTTGATTGTCCTCATGTTCAACCCAAAGGTAGAGATGGTTGTCCGCAAGACCAAGGCTAATGTGGGCCAAAAGGGGAGGGGAGGTCATCAAGGTGGTGCTCCAAGGTAAAGTAGATTCTATGTTCTACAAGAGAGACAAGCAGTTGATGAGTTGCCCGATGTCATTACCGATATGTTAAAGGTTTATGATTTTGATATGCACACATTGATAGACCCAGGTGCCACTCTTTGTTTTATTACTCCTTTTGTTGCCAAAAAGCTTCATGTGTGTCTCGAAATGTTGTGTGAATCTTATGAAGTGTCTACCCCCATTGGTGAGTCTATTGTTTCTAAAAGGGTCTATAAAAATTGTCCCGTGTTCATATTGCATAAAGTGTTACCTTGTAATTTTGTTGAATTAGATATGGTTGATTTTGATTTCATTTGGATGGTTTGGTTGCATGCCTATTATGCCTCTATTGAATGTAGAACCTTAGGGTTAAATTCCAATTCCCTAATGAGCACATCCTTGAGTGGGAAAGTAGTAATGTGGTGGTCAAGGGTAGATTCATTTCTTATCTTAAAGTTGATTTCTAAGGAGTGTCTCTATCATCTTGTGAGGGTTAGGGATATGGAGTCGAAAGTCCTTCCTATTGAGTCAGTTTTGGTGGTTAATGAGTTTCATGATGTCTTTCCCGATGAGCTTCCTGGTGTTCCTCACTAAAGGGAAATAGACTTTGGTATATATTAAACCCATTTGTATTCCCCCTTACCGTATGGATCCAATGGAGTTAAAAGAGTTGAAGGATCTATTAAGAGATTTGTTGGAGAAGGGGTTCATAAGGCCTAGTAAGTCACCTTGGGGTGCACCAGTGTTACTTGTGAAGAAAAAGGATGGTTCTCTTAGAATGTGCATTGATTACCGACAACTTATTAGGGTTATCATAAAGAACAAGTATCCTCTACCAAGGATTGATGACCTTTTTGACCAGCTTCAAGGGGCTAGTCACTTTTCTAAGATTAATCTTTGATCCGGTTACCACCAAGTGGAAGTAAGGGAGTGTGACGTTCCTAAAATGGATTTTTGGACTAGGTATGAGCATTTTGAATTTGTGGTTATGTCTTTTGGGTTGACCAATGCACCATCTATATTCATGGATCTTATGAATAGGATCCTTTAACTCTACCTTGACTTGTTTGTGGTGGTTTTCATTGATGATATCTTGATTTATTCCCATAGTGAGGGGAGCATGTGAATCACTTGAGGGTGGTATTGCAAATCTTGAGGGAGGAGAGATTGTATGCTAAATATGAAAAATATGAGTTTTGGTTGAAAGCGGTTGCATTCTTAGGGCATGTGGTGTCAGGTGATGGTATTAAGGTAGATCCTAAGAAGACAAAGGTGATTAGAAATCGGCCTAGGCCTTTGACTCCATCAATATTAGGAGTTTCTTGGGTTTGGCGTGTTATTATCAGAGGTTCGTAAATGGTTTTTCTTCTATTACTTCTCCCATGACTAAGTTGACTCAAAAGAAGGCAAAATTTATTTGGATCGATGAGTGTGAAAGAGTTTTCAAACCTTGAAAGATAAGCTTGTCTATGCTCCTATTTTAGCATTATCGGAAGGGTTAGAGGGGTTTGTAGTTTATTGTAATGCTTCAAGAATCAGTTTGGGGTGTTTGTTGATGCAAAATGGTAAGGTTATAGCATATGCCTTTCGATAACTCAAAGTACATAAGAATAGTTATCCCATCCATGATCTTGAATTGGCAATCGTGGTGTTTGCTTTGAAAATTTGGCATCATTACTTGTATGGGAGTCATGTTGATGTGTTCATCGTTCATAAGAGTCTTCAATATATGTTCACCCAAAAAGATCTTAACTTGAGAAAAAGAAGGTGGTTAGAGCTTCTTAAAGATTATAACATGAGTGTGCATTATCACCCTGATAAAGCTAATGTTGTGATTGATGCCCTAAGTAGAGAGTCCATGGGGAGTTTAGCTCATCTTGATGATAGTGGCAAGGGGGTTGCTAGAGATGTTCACTGGTTAGCTAGGTTATGGGTTATGTTGAATGAAGTTGATAATGGTGGAGTAGTGGTTGTGAATGGTTCTAAATTGTCCTTGATTAAGGAAGAAAAGGAAAAAACAAGATCTTAACCCCGCCTTGCTAGAGTTGAGGGCCTTGGTGAAGGATGGTAAAGTTGAGGTTTTCTACCAAGGGGGAGATGGTGCCCTTAGGTACCAAGGTAGATTGTGTGTGCCTAATGTTAATGACTTAAGGAAGTTGATTTTGGAGAAGGCTCATAATTCATCCTATTTTATTCACCCTGGTTCTACAAATATGCATAGAGGTTTGAGGGAAGTGTATTGGTGGGGTGGTATGAAGAGGGATATTGCCAAGTTCATGTCTGGGTGTCACAATTGTCAACAAGTGAAAATCGAACATCAAAGGTCGGGTGGCCTAGTCCAAGACATAGTGATTCCTACTTAGAAATGGGAAGAGATTAACATGGACTTTGTGGTTTGGTTGCCTAAGACTAGGAAACATTTTGACTCTATTTGGATGGTGGTTGATAGAATGACAAAGTCGCTCACTTCCAACTAGTTAAGATCACTTATGGTGCCGAAGACTATGCTTAAATTGTATATTTATGAGTTGGTTAGATTGCATGGAGTGACTTTATCAATCATTTCGGATCATGGTGCTCAAGTCACTTCGGATTTTTGGATATCTTTCCAAAGGGATCTTGGTACCAAATGTTAAGCTTAACACGACTTTGCATCCTCGAATGGATGGCCAAGCCTAGAGGACTATCCAAACTCTTGAGGATATGCTTAGAGCTTGTGTTTTGGAGTTAAAGGGTAGTGAGGATGAACATATTCCACTTATTGAATTTGCTTACAACAATAGCTACCACTCTATCCTTGGTATGGCTCCCTTTGAAGCTCTTTATGGTAGACGTTGTAGATCACCAGTTGGGTGGTGTGATGTGGGGGAGATGGCCTTGTTAGGCCCAAATTTTGTTATGGAAGCTTTGGAGAAAGTGAGGTTGATAAGGGAAAGGTTGAAGACTCAAAGTAGACAAAAGTTGTATTCCCGATGTGAGGAGGAGAGATTTTGAATTTAATGTTGGTGATTGTGTTTACTTGAAAGTCTCACCCATGAGGGGTGTGGTCCGATTTGGCCAAAAGCTAAATTGATACCAAGGTTTGTAGGGCCTCATAAAATTTAGAGAAGAGTTGGTAAGGTAGCTTATGAATTGGAGTTGCCTGAATATGATATATCCGGTCTTCCATATGTCTATGTTGAGGAGATGTCTTGGTGACCCAAGTGCTATAGTGCCTTTACATGTTGTGGGTGTTGTAGAAGACAATTTGACATATGAGGAGGTTTCGGTGGAAATCATAGATAGAATAGTGAAGAGGTTGAGAAACAAACATGTAGCTCCCGTCAAGGTCCTTTGGAGGAATCAACAAGTTGAAAGTGTCACATGGGAAGCCGAGACGGACATGAGAAACTGTTATCCATATCTCTTCCATTCTACTCCAACCAAAGGTAATAATTAAGTCCCATCTCTGATTTCAAGTCCTACGTTTCAGCCCTCATATCATGTTACATTCATTCATGTTTGTAGTGACAAGTTTATGGTGTTTTTTGACCTTCATATTGACATTTTTGAAAATGATGTTTAAGTGCATATGTTGCATCCACTTCGGGCTAAAATCTTCGTGATTACTTCATTTATGCATGAGTTTTTGACATTCAAGGACGAATGTCCCCAAGGGGGAGATATTGAAACACCCCAAAAATGTACTTCAAAAATGTCCATAATCATAATTTTCATATATCTCAAAATTCGTGCGTGATATCGAAAATCTGACTTTATATTCTTGATCGGGGGGCAAAATTAAGTGGGAAATAGGTACAACCCTGTAGAGGACCCCTAGTGAAAAATAATTTTTGCAAAAATTCAATTTCCAATAGTCATCCGTGCCCTAGCCGCAATGCGCCAGGGGTACAGATCAGTATTACATGGTCCTACGTGTTGGTTCCTCATCGTGGACTAGACGCGGACGTGTGTTGATTTTTCTTTAATTTTCTCTTTTGGCCCAAGGGCCTTGGGGTCATAGTCCCACACCCATTTATGGACAAAAACACCTATACTTAGCGATTTTTTTCAACTCTATATCACTCAAAACCCTTTCCAAGACATAACCAAATATTTCACCCAAAATCAAGTGTCTCAAGCCTAATCTGGATCTCAAGAACTCCATTCAAGTTTCCAATCTCCTTCAAGTCTACATCAATGAATTCTCAAATTTAGGTATGTGGGTTTCATCCATTGGGTCCTTTAACCCATGGAGCCTAATCTTCCTTTTTATGAAATTTGCATGTTTTAAAGTTCTATTACTTATAAGTATCTATTATTATGAAATATGAGCATGAAATATATTGGAGTTTTATCAAATATTGTTGATGCATGAGTATTTATTTTAAGTTCATACTATGAATCGATCTTTGTGTTTTGCGACTATACCTGATTCAAGCTATAGAATCTATGAAGTATTGTTAAGTTTTTGTTGTGAAATTCATGATACCCAATTTGGGGTTTTACTACAATGTTGGTAAATTGATTTTGAATTGATTTAATCATTCTTTTATACTCTTGAGTTGCACGAATTTGAACAAACATCATGTAACCACCAAGTGTTTGATAAAATGTCATGTTAAAAATTCTCAAGTTATTTATATGATTTAAAAGTCAAATGTCTTCATAATGATTAGGGGCTTTCAAGCGTGTCTTCAACTCATGAAAATATCTATGATTTTACAAGTATCAAGTTGTGCCCTATTTCACGATTTTTACTTCTTGTGAGCTATTCATGTTAATGCAAGGGCTCATGTATGATTGTTTACTCTCAAATTCAAGTTAGGCTCACCATTCAAGGTCAACATGTTTTCAAGAGCTACTCATGTCATATTTCCATGTTTCTTACAATTTATATTATATATGATTATTTCAAGAATTTCGTGGGATTAGACTTAGCATTTATTGTGTACTTTAGAGATACCATATGTTTGACCCTCATGTAAGTATCCACTAATGATTGAACATCGAAAATGAAATCAAGTAGGACTTGTTTCAGCTTAAAATGTAGGCTGGAACGGGTAAGATAATTTTTTTGGATAAAGTGACTAATTCCTCCCCAAGTATTGCACTATGCTCTCAATTTATTTTTTTATTTTCATTTTGATCTTTTTTTTTGGACTTCTCTCTTCTTTTTGTTTTTTCAGTTTCTCTCCTTTTGTTGGAGTTTTTTCCGACTATCACATTTTTCATCTTTCACTTTGCCATCCCAATTAAAAATTTTGTTTCTGCATTCATGGAGATGGAGAAAAATAGACGTATTGCATTTGTCCACTCAAAAGGATACAAGCTAAGATAGGGTTATCGAAAAAATGTTTTAGGCTCAAAAAAAAAAAGAAACACTAGGGATCACATGTCATTTGGCAGGCTTACAAAGCACAATTGATCAAACAAAGCCTACAATCCTTTTTCAAATTAAATGTTGCTCAAAATTTCGCCTCAACAAACATTTGGGTCAAGTTCTAGATCAATAAGTTATGCCATTGAACTTTGTACCTAAAGCTCACCACACACCGCACATGCAACAATGAGGCCAATTTTTTTAATCCTCAATTTTGAGCAACAGGATTTCTCAAGTGTTGCATAAGTACAATTAAGAGGTACCAAAGAATCTATATAGGTCACAACAAAGTTGGTCCACTCTATTATGCCAAATTGTTTACACTTTTTTATGTACACTTCCAAGTATGTGGGTACCAACCAAAACAAGAAGTACCTTTTCTTTTTTATTATTTTATTTTGAAAGAGATAAAAACTTTTTCTTTTGAATTGGAATAAGAAAAATCATTTTTCTTTTTTTTTAAACAAAAAAATAATATTTTTGTTTTTGAGCTCCTCGATAAGGATCTTTTTTTTGTAATAAAGATTGAAATCTTTCTCTTTTTTTAAAAAAAAAATCGATAAAAAATTATTAATATTATTTTTGAAAACAAGAACCAGTGAACCCAAGGAGATTGCCTATGTATCTCATCAAGGTAAGAATCAAGTGTGCGTAGTTCTGGTGAAAATATATAGATAAAAAAATTCTTTTTTCCTTTTGAATGAATAAAACTTTTTTTGTTCTACTTTTATGAATAATGAAACAAAATATTTCCTTTTGAATTTGGTTTTCTAAATAAAGATAATTTTTGTTAATAAGAAATCCTTTTTTTCTTTATTTTATTTTTTGAAGAAGAATCACCGAATCCTAGGAGGGTTGCCTACGTATCTCATTAGGTGACAATGAGGTGTGCTAGTTCATTACGACCAAAGAAATGTTTGTGTTTATTTTTTCTATAAGAAATAAATATTTTCTTTTGCTTTTATGAATAAGAAAGGAAAAAAATTATATTTTCTCTTTTAACATTTAATAAGAAATATATTTTTTTTACAATTTTATCAATAAAGAACACCGAACCCAAGAAGGATTGCCTATGTATCTCATCAAGCTGAGAATCAAGTGCGTAGTTCGACCAACTATTCATAAAAATGTTTGACTTCTTGAAGAACTTCTTTTTTTTAGGATATCTTATTGTAAATATGCTAGGACCGAAATATTTGAGATTCAACCCAAAAAGAATATATTCAACGAGAACATTCAAATAGTTTTCTGAATAATTTAATAAGTAATGCATAGTCATGATCATGCTGGTCTAAATGATAGTTCGCATCTTATATGAACCCAACACTTGTGTGTCACGCCCCAGAAGGATACCCTAAACGTGACTGACACTCGAAAACTATTGCTAGCCCCCAAACAGACCACCTAGTCTCAATTGCCTTCGTTCAGTCAATTGAATTGTGGAAGTTAACAGAATAATGACAATCCACATGTGGGCTGTAACTATCAATCCAATCTGTCATAAATGAAATAAGATGTCAAAAGAAAGTCACAATATAAAGAAAGAAGAGGGAAAGAAACCCCAACATCTACCACCAACATCTACATCTATGAAGCCTCTATACTACTGTCTGAGATGGTACCATGATAGGCCATGGCTACCAAAATCAATGAAAAGGCTATCAAGCTAAAGAAAATAACCATCCTCCGAATGCATGGCAGGACTCAATACTATCAGGAAATTCGGAAAGCTCTAAACCTCAACTATCGGGCTGCTGAAGTCCTCTGTCTACAGAATTTGCATCATGAAATGATACAGCGCCAAAGGGGAATTAGTACATGGAATGTACTATATGTAAAATGGGCTAAAATAAATAGAACAATGTAACAATCACTCATCAACAACTCATTCTCACCTCAGAGTAAAGAACAGGACTCTATCACCTCACTATTAATCAAAACATCAAATAATCACATCATATCCGAGTTCTATCATCATGAAACCTATACAGGAGTTTTTATAACCGACAACCACTACCTATGAGCCAGTAGTGATAGAACGAAGAGATTTCTTTGCCATATCCATCCAGTACCTTTCATGGGTAAAGGATGATTCTGTCGGGGATCCCAAAGTAGTCTATCAAGTCCTCTATGGGACAAAGAAAACATCCGCTTTCACGGTCCAATCCTCTTTTACGATGGCCACATAGTTAATGAGTATGAGTGGGACTCACTCTTACCTATTTCTTTACTAATACTTCTCCCAGAACTCAATATGCTCATAAGTCTATCGATCCATCAAGAAGTTCCATCACACAGCTCTTACGGGCAAGAACACTCATCTCATATCATCATCTATCAACACAAGGGAAAGACTATCCTTTCAAGTTAGAAATTAATATTCATTCAACTCTATCAACACTATTTCCATCTATTACATTCATCAATACACTAACCTCAGGACTAAGATTCAGTCAAATATCACATTCAGACAATCAAGGCTCTAGACATTCCCCCTAAGTTCATTATTCAAGTCTTCAACAAGGAATTTACCAAGATAAGTTCAAAATCACATAAATATTGCATGTATACAAAAAAATTTTAAATATGATGATCATCAATTCAAGATATGAAACATAATTCAAAGAAAACAGTCAAAAAATAAAGACAGTATTCAAGAAATTCTCAAGAAATCACTATTCAAGACTCTGCAGTATCAATTCACAACTTAACTTTACAATGGGGCACATGGAAGAACAATTCTATAATTTTGGGTAGCCTTTACATATCTGAGAAGAAGAATCTTCAAGTATTTCGGAGCCTCTCTAGAAAGCCCTTACACTTTCTGTCCTACTTCTCCCTCAGAACTTATGTAAATGTTTAGAAAAACTGGGTTTTTTGAAACCCTTCGTATGTATTTAGGCTTTGTTGAACATTTTTAGGGTATTAAAATACATTGGAAAGGATGAAATTGTCCTTACCAAAATAAAAGAAAAAAACAGAATTTTTTTACACAAGTGCACGTCGCGGAGGGGGAGCGCACCAGTGTATTTTGGTTAAAATTTCAGGAAACTTATTCCTGTCAAAAATCAACAAAAGCACACAAGTGCAATTCTGCACCCCTGCCATGTCGTGGAGGGGTGCGGATTTGCTACTATTTTTGCACATTATGTGCATTCTCGTAATTCAATCCAGTTGTTTTAAATCAGATCGGTACTATTTTTTGACTCAATTTGTCGTGCTGATCGCAAATTCGGTATTGATTTTTTCATCAGAGGTTTGGAAGACGCATTGTGTGCACGATGTATTTTAGGGGTGTTTTAGTAATTTTATGGGGTTTTACATCATCTCCCCCTTGGAATCGTTCGTTCTCGAATGATGAGTAAAGGTCGGACGAAAACACGAATAACCGTAGATCTCATCTCGTTCCTCACCCGAGAATAATCGAACTCTTACTATCCATCATCTATCTATCTCTGTCATAGACTCAGGAATGGAATAAATCAAAGCATCAATCTTAATGAAAAGAAACATTCAGAAATGTTAAGATTAAGAGTATTTACCTTCAACATCATCATCAATTGGTATGAATAGGTGCGGGTATTTGAGTTTCAGCGCTTTCTCAGCTTCCCACGTAGCTTCCTCAACAAATGGATTCCTCCATAAGACTTTAATGGAGGCTATCTCTTTATTCCTCAACTTACGAACTTGTCAGTCAAGGATCTCGAATGGAATTTCCTCGTATGATAATATATTCTTCACACCCGTACTCTCCACAAGAATTTCTAAGGTTGGATCCCCCAAACACTTCTTCAGCATAGATACATGAAACACCAGGTGAACACCATCAAGCTCGAAAGGCAAGTCTAGCTCATAAGCAACCTTCTCAATCCTTCTTATAATTTGGTATGGTCTGATATATTGGTGACTCAGCTTCCCCTTCTTACCAAATCTCATGACACCCTTCATGGGTGACACCTTCAAATACACTAAATCATCTACCTCAAACTCCAAGCCTCTTCTTCTCACATCTGTATATGTCTTCTGGTGACTCTGGGCTATCTTCAACCTTTCCCTCATGACTTTCACTTTCTCCATAGACTGGCGTACTAGATTAGTCCCAATCAACTCAGCTTCACCTAGCTTAAACTAGCCAATCGGTGATCTGCATCTCCTCCTATATAATGACTCATATGGGGCCATCTGAATGCTGCTATGATAACTATTATCGTACACAAACTCAATCAATGGTAGATGATCATCCCAATTTCCCTTGAAGTAATAACACATGCTCTCAACTTATCCTCCAAACTCTAAATAGTGTGCTCTACCTTCCAATCTATCTGAGGGTGAAAAACGATGCTCAAATTCACCTTCATACCCAATCCCTTCTAGAAAGATATCCAAAATTGAGAGGTGAATTAAGCCCCTCTTTCCATGATGATGGACAAGGGAACCCCATGCAACCTCACAATCTCACGAATGTAAATTTGAGCATACTCCTCAGCCATATAAGTTATCTTAACTGCCACGAATTGGGCTAATTTAATCATGCAGTCAATAATCACCCATATCAAATCATGCTACTTTCTGGATCTTGGTAAGACCATAATAAAATCCATGTTTATCACCTCCCACTTCCACTCCGGAACTTTAATGTTTTGTGCTAACCCACATGGTTTCTGATGTTCAAACTTGACCTGTTGGCAATTGGGACACTTAGAAAAAAATTCGACAATGTCTTTCTTCATCCCATTCCACCACTTCCCTCAAGTCATGGTACATCTTGGTGGAGCCAAGATGGATGGAATATCTCATGTTATGACCTTCGGACATGATTATGTCTCGAACACCATCAACATTAGGTATACACAATCTTCCTTGATATCTCAATACCCTATCTCTCCTTTTGTAAAGAACCATCACTTTCTGCTTATGAAATGCTTCTTTCAATTGGAGTAAGAGAGGGTCTTGGCCTTACTTTTCTTTCACTTCTGAAACTAAGGATGAAGTAGAACCACTCTGAACATTGACCCTGCCTTCATTGTTCTCCTCATGTTGCACTCGCAATCAAGCCAATCTATGCACCTCCTTGGCCAATTGTCTCTTCCCCTGCTCCACATGGACAGTGCTACCCATGGACACAAGAGCATCAACAACAATGTTAGCCTTACCTGGGTGGTAGAGAATGCTCATGTCATAATCCTTGAGAAACTCCAGCCACCTCCTCTGACGCAGGTTGAGCTCTTTCTGGCTGAACACGTACTGCAAGATTTTATGGTCAGTGAACATATCCGCATACACTCCATACAAGTAGTGACACCAGATTTTAAGTGTGAATACCGCTACTTCCAACTCAAGGTCATTAGTCAGATAATTCTTCTTATGAACCTTAAGTTGTCTAAAGGCGTAGCTATCACCTTCCCCCCCTGCATACACAGCCCAATCCCACATGGCATGCATCATAATTTATCACGAAGTCCCCCATCCCATTTGGCAAAGTCAACACCGGTGTTGTAGTCAATTAGTCTTCAACTCCTAAAAACTCTTTTCACATGCCTCAGACCACTAAAACATGGCCTTCTTCTGAGTCAGCTTTATCCAAGGGGATGACAGAGAAGAAAAGCCCTCAATATTTTTGCGATAGTACTAGGCCAAACCTAAGAAACTCCTTATTTCTATTGGAGAGGTGGGTCTTGGCCAGTTCTTGACTTCCTTAATATTCTAAGTATCCGCCCGAATACTATTTCTTGAAACAACATGGCCTAATAAAGCCACTGACGTGAGCCAAAACTCACACTTGGAGAATTTTGCATAAAACTCATAATCTTTGAGTGTTTGCAAAACCACTCTAAGGTGACTAGCATGCTCCTCTTCATTCCTCAAATATATCATAATCTCATCAATAAACAAGATCACCAACATATCAAGATACAACTTGAATACCCAGTTCTTCAGATCAATGAAAGTTGTAGGTGCATTTGTCAAACCGAAGGACAAGCCCAAGAACTCAAAATGGCCATACTATGTCCTAAAGTTTGTCTTAGGAATATCACTTTCCCTAACTTTCAACTGATGGTAACCCGATCTGAGGTCTATCTTAGAGAAACAAGTAGCACCCTGAAGTTGGTCAAAGAAATCATCTATTCTAGGAAAGGGATTCATATTCTTTAAGGTATCCTTATTCAATTGTCGGTAGTCTATACACATCCTTAAAGACCCATCTTTCTTATACATGAATAAGATAGAATCCCCCCAAGGTGAGACACTAGTCCTTATGAAACCTTTCTCTAACAAGTCTTTTAATTGCTCTTTCAAATCCTTCAACTCTGCGGGCGCCATTCTATACGGTGGAATTGAGATAGGTTTGGTCTCAGCAAGAACATCAATCCCCAAGTCAATCTCCCTATTAGGAGGGACTCCAAAAAGATCATCAGGAAACACCTCAAGGAAACTCATTCAAAATTGGGATTGACTCAAGAGTAGGAGATTCAACATTATCAGACTTTACTTACACTAGGTGGTAAATACAACCCTTGGAGATCAATTTCTAGCTCTAAGATAAGAGATGAATTTACCCTTAGGGGCAACAGAACTCCCTTTCCACTCTAAGAAACGCTCATTAGGGAATTGGAACTTAACAATCTGGGTTCTACAGTCAACAGAAGCATCTCAGCTAGAATAGACTCACCAGTAGGAGTAAAAATAGTAAAGGGTTTAAGAAAACACTCTGTACGAATCCTAAACTTACTAGCCATATAAAGGGTCACAAAAGGCATAGTGGCACCAAGATCAAGTAATACATAGAAATAGTAAGTAAGGACTCGAAGCATACCCGTGACAACATCTAGTGCATCCTCCTCTTCTTGTAGGTTACCCATTGCATAAAGGCAGTTCGTCCCGCCTCCTCTATTTGTAGTAGTACCCCTCTGTTGGTTATCCGCTGGGGGTGTTATTGAAGACTGAGCCCTGCAGCTCCCCTCACCTCGCCTCCTCTTCGGACACTCAAAATCGAAGTGATCATCCTGACTAAATGCATAGCATACATCCTTGCCAACATGACGCTCACCCAGATGAAGCTTACTGCACTTGCTGCAAAGTGGCTTTCCCTTCATACCTTGGGTCACACTGGACTGAGATTGAGCAGTCGGGTTCCTGAAGTTCTACAACCTTGAGATTTCTGATCATACCTATTTGGTTGTATGTGCACACTTGTTGCAGACGGTGTAGGATGTGATAATCTCTTTTAGAATCAAGACTTGTCACCCCTATTCTGTCTCCGCAGGCTAGGGTCATGTCATGCTGACTTCGCCTTTCTGCTCAAATGCTCTTCTCTATGCCTCCTCTTATCCTCCTCTGTCTACAGGGCATACACCATAACTCTAGAGATGTCCATACTAGGAATCAGATTAGCATCCTTACACTATTTCTGCATATGTCTAGCCATGCTAGACACAAACCTCCTCATCATCGTCCTCATATCTTTCACCAACTCTGGAGCATACCTTGGCAGTTTGATGAAGTTAAGGCTATAATCCTTCATAGTCATCCCTCCCTGTTTCAGATTCACGAACTTATCCTACTTCACCTCCCTCATCTCTTGAGGAAAGAAGTGATCAATGAAGGTGGCTTCAAACTCCTCCCATGCTGCAGGCTCCGCATCCTCACCTTTACTCCCCTCTCACTGAGTGTACCACATATTAGCCATGTCCTTTAGCTAGTAGGATGCAAGCTCTACTCCCTCAATCTTATTCGCATGCATAGCCCTCAGAACCTTGTGCATATCATCTATAAAATTTTGTGGGTCCTCCTCCAGTTCGACCCTATATATATTGGTGGGTTCATCCTCAAAAAGTCCCTAAGCCAGGTTGTGGCTAAGGGCTCCTATGAGCCAGAACTAGAAGCTTAGAAACTTTGGCTATTCCCCTAGGAGGCGACCAACTGAGTCTGCATTGTAATGGCTCCTCTGAATTCTGCCTCAGTAGTAGGAGTTAGCTGGGGCTGAGCAGGTCGCACCTGAGGGACCTCAGCAGTCCTAGCAAGGCGTCCCTGCCTCCTAGTCTCAGTCTGAACCGGAGCCTCCGGTTGGGTATTCTCAACAATGGGGACTGGGGCATCTCTTTGAACAAATATTCTGTTGGGCGGCATTTTATGTAAGTTTAAAACACACGAGTTAAAATAGGATTTCACAAGTTAACTTTATAGCACAAACTCAGATCATAGAAGAAGGGTAACACTTCATAATGTCTTATAGCCTCCTGCTTATGAAGTGTGGTGCACAACACACCTATAAACAAGACTCTACTAAACACGGCTTCATAGACTCCCAAGGACACTCGAACTCTTGGCTCTGATACCAAGGTTTTCACGCCCCAAGAGGGTACCCTAGATGTGACTGACACTCAAAGACTATTGCTAGTCCCCAAGCGGACTACCTAGTCTCAATTACTTTCATTCAGTCAATTTAATAGTGGAAGTTAACAGAATAATGACAATCCACATGTGGGCTATAACTATCAATCCGATCTGTCAAAAATGAAATAAGGCGTCAAAAGAAAGTCTCAATATAAAGAAAGAAGAGGGAAAGAACCCCCAACATATACCATCAACATATACATCTATGAAGCCTCTATACAATTGTCTGAGACAATATCATGATAGTCCGTAGTACCAAAATCAAGTGAAAAGGCTATTAGGCTAAAGAAAATAACCATCCTCCAAATGCAAGGGAGGACTCACCACTATCAGGGAATCCGGAAAGCTCTGAACCCTAATGATCGGGTTGCTGAAGTCCTCTGTCTATAGAATCTGCATCATAAAATAATGTAACGCCAAAGGGGCGTTAGTATGTGGAATGTACTGTATATAAAACGGGCATAAGTAAATGGAACATTGTAACAATCATCATCAATCACTCATCCTTACCTCCGAACATACGTAAAAGTTTAGAAAAATGGATCCTTTGAAACCCTTCGTACATATTTAGGCTTAGATAAACATTTTTGGGGTATTAAAATACATTAGGAAGGACAAAATTACCCTTCCAAAAATAAAAGAAAAAAATAGAAATTTTGTACAAATGTACGCGTTGCGGAGGGGGTGCGCACAAGTGTATTTTGGTAAAATTTTGAAAAATTGATTCCCATAGAAAATCAACAAAAACACAAGTGCAATTCTACTCTTTTTGCATACATTTTTGTAATTTGACCCTGTTTGTTTTAAATCGGGTCGGGACCATTTTCTGACTTAATTTTTTGCGTTGATCACAAATTTGATCCTGATTTTTCCATCATATCTTTGGATGATGCATTGTGTGCACGATGTATTTTATGAGCATTTTGGTAATTTTACGGGGTGTTACAGTTTAGCCATATAAAATCAGACACAAATGATGAATATAAGTGTATCTTAAGAGGATAATCGTTGTATGAATTTTTTTATCCTAAGTTTGAAGTTCTTATAGAGGTGGTGTCTAGACTAGCTATAAAACTACCGGACAACTCGAGTAGGGAAGAAACAGCTTACTGGTAGCAAGGCTTTTCGACCTCACTATTTGGACCTTCCTATCCTAAAACATGTGTGACTAAAATTCTTCCCAGGAGCATAATCGCATTCTGGTATCTCAAAGAAAGGCTCAGGAGTGTAGACTACATTTCCAAATAAAATGAATTTTTCGAAGACTCAGATGGGTGTGCCAAAGAAGAAAATTATATTATAGTTCAAACAATATCAATGCAATAGATAAGCGAGCACACATCAAATTAATCAATGAATATAATATTCCAAATAACAAAGCCACATATAAGTTAATATCAACAAGATCAAATTCTGGTTATTCCCAGCGGAGTCACCATCTATCACACCCCCTATTTTTTTCGCATAAGCGTGTTTCGAAAAATAGAGCTTTTCTAATTAAAGTGGCATTTTGAAAAAGGGATAATTTATTATTTAGATTCTCCAAGTTACCTTATTTAAAACCCTAATCAAAAGAAAGTTGACTCTTTAGTTTTATTAGTCTGCAAACTAGAAATTCAGGTAAGGAATTCTGTTAACTGAGGGGAAGTTGTTAGGCATCCCTCGAGTCTAATGGTTCTGGCACGGTCACTTTATTGACTTATTTATGGGTTAACTTAAATTGAATATATTATCTTGATAAGTTTCACAAAATATATTATTCACCCGCCTTATTTGGTTTATTTGAAACTCGTTTAAAACTATCTTATTTTATTAGTGGGGTGTATTGATAGCAACGCTTTCCAACCTTGCCACGAATTATTATTTTGTATGTCGTACCTAAAATTTATATAATTCTCTTTAAATCGCAAAATTTTCCTATCATTATTGTCGGCCTAAACATGCTTCTAACAATAATTTTTTTAAAAAAAATAATTATAAAAATTATTGAAAATTGGAATCTTTTTACGAAGTAAAAAAGAAACTGCAAAAAGGGAAGTTAATTAAAACTTAATCATTGATTTACTAAAGGCATAATTCAATATTCCAATATTAATTATATAAATTAACATAAGCTTATTTGTTTAATATTTTGAATAAAATTATCACTCAAAAGAAATAAATATGCAGATTTTTGTTTTTCTTCATTTCATTTTGTAAAAAATGTTACTAAACACATAAAGTGAAAAATTATTTTAATTCATTTGAATTAAACCTCATGCGAATATCAATTAGTCATGTCGCTTAACCATCAATTTTTCATATTACTAATCAAGTACAAGATAAAAATTGGACAATTAAACTTGCAAAAAATAATCATATGTTATATCAATTTTGTTCTAAATTTAATAATATAAAAATTCTCAACCTATTTCATGTTATAATATCAAAGTAAACATGTCACATTTGAGCAACTTTATAAAATTGGAATCACGTCTTATATATCGAAAAATTTAAATGATACTATGAAGAAGTGTTACCTTTTGTGAAAATTAATTCACGAGAAGAGATGATCACAATTAGGAACCACGAACTTGAAATCATGAAAGCAAATCCCAAACTCAACCTTTTTCTAGTTGTGTTTCTTGAGATGTTTTTTCTTGTTTTGTGCAGGTTTTTTTTTCTTTTTCTTGTGTGTATGAAGTGTGTGTGAAAAAGAAATGTAGTAATATTTTCTTGACTTTTGGCCGTGTGTATGTATGTGTGTTTTGTGTTTTTGAATATTTTTTTCCTAAAATGTTAGGGTGTGTATATATTTGTAGCGTAGTGGGGTTTTAATGTGAGGGAGTGGGAGAGTAGAGTTTGAGGGAAAATGTTAGTGGGGAGGTAGTTTAGTATAGTGGTGAAAGAAGGGGAATATTTTTCTTGCCCATAAACAATATGCAAAGTCAGAATATATACAAAGCTAATCCTTCAATTCTAAGGAACTAAATATAAACAAAATATCTACCTTCCAAATATAAATAAGGAAAATATACACAAAATATTTTCCTTCCAAATATACATTATAAAAGTATCTACAAGATATATTTAACACACCCCCTCAGTCGAAGTGGGAGGGTTACAGACATTGAGACTGTCCCTAAAATCGTCATATAAAACTCGTGGAAGACCCTTAGTAAAAATGTTTGCTATTTGATGTCGAGAAGGCACATGAAACACTCGAACTTTGCCCCGAGCAACTTTTTTCCGGACAAATAAATATCCATCACAATATGTTTTGTCCATTGATGCTGAACTGGATTTCCAGATAAATAAATAGCACTGACATTTCGCAATAAACAAGAGTAGCCTTTTTAATCTGACAATGCAACTTTAATAGAAGGTTCCGGAGCCAACAAGATTTAGATACAACATTTGCCACCCCACGATACTCTGCCTCTGCACTAGACTTTGACAATGTTGGTTGTCGTTTCGACGATCAAGACACCAAATTATCACCCAAAAATATACAATAACCAGAGGTAGAACGACGAATGTCAGGGCACCCACCCCAATCTGCATCTGTGTATGACACCAGAGTAGAAAAAGAAGATGGATATAAATGAAGCCCATAATCCAATGTACTTTTAACATACCGAATAACCCGTTTTAAAGCAGACATATGATCTACTCTGGGATCATGCATATGTAAGCAAACCTGCTGAACAGCATAAGAGATATTTGGCCTAGTAAACGTAAGGTACTAAAGAGCCCCTGCAAGACTTCTATAAAGAGTGGGATCTACAAATGTAGTACTAGAGGTAGCACTAACCTTTCACTCCATATCAACCGGAGTAGCTGATGGTTTACACGAAGACATTCCTGCTCACTCAGTTATCTCTTTGACATATTTTCATTGATATAAAAACATACCATCTTTGTTTCGGGTCACAACAATACCCAGAAAATAATTCAGAGGACCAAGATCCTTCATAGCAAACTCAGAGCTTAGGATATCCATAATAGAATACCGGAGAATATGGAAGAGGCTGTGAGAATTATATCATCAACATATAGTAAAATGTATGCCATATCATTTCCCTTTACGATAAATAAATAATGAATTATCCATTTTGCTGTTAGTAAAACCAAAAGATAAAACATAATTTGCAAGATGCATATACCAAGCTCTGGGGACTTACTTAAGTCCATATAAAGATGCACGCAATAGGCAAACATAAACTGGATGGTCACGATCCTTGTAATCCAATGGTTGATGCATATAAACAGTTTCCTGAAGCTCACCATGAAGGAAGGCATTTTTGACGTCCAATTGATGAATT